>QLIY01000893.1:0-18381 GCA_003260075.1 Phallusia mammillata | reverse complement strand
GCCTGGTGTAAACCTCGATTTTCGCGTCATTCGCGTGAGGAAAAAAAGAGCCGTTCGCGTTCGCGCTTGGTGTAAACCGGGCTTAAGCTCAAACAAGCAGTCGCTCTGACAGCCAAGGACTCAGAGTGTTAAACATCATCAGCAAACGATAATTCTGTACGACGTAAACCCGACTAACCCCTACATGTATATGTTAAGATTTGACTTATGTACATGTTTTGTTACATAGGGAGAAACTCAGTTCAGTTGAAGTTTACGACCCTACCCAGGATTTTTGGACACATTTGTTCGACTTGGAAAAACATGTCTGTGCTCACACAGTTGTAGCTTTGTAAACCACAGTGGATGACGATGGACATCAAACAAACATCAAAGAATTTTTGACTGAAACATTGAAGCAGATTTAAATAAACAAAAATGATTCTTGTTATAGGGAAGTCACTACTAAGCTAAACTGAAGATTTAAACTTTTAATGTGTTTGAACTTTAATTTTTTGTACGTCAGTTTATTCTAACCACTCAGTAATGTAGGCCCTCCTCGACTGGTTCCACCAACGTTACTCCCCAGTCGTGTTTTACTCACAATGCGCCCTTGTATGAAATCACTTTGTTGTAAGCCCCAGTCACATAACGCCTTGTAATGACGGTGCAGACCAGCGACTCTCAGCAATTGTCATTATGCCCTCCGGCCTCCTGCTTATAACAAACGCGTAAGAAACACTCGGAATGTGTTTATTTGTATATTTACAATCAAACGTCACTGTCACATTAATCAAACTGTTAGGTGTTAACCTCGTGGTTTATTTGAATAAAGCTGGTCTCATGTCACCATCAGTTTGCATAATCTTCCATTCCTTTTTATTCTTTATCTTCTGACAGGTCGAGAAATACTGTACTTTGTAGCTTTAGCGTGATTAGTTGTGCCCTTTGTTTTGCCTTCCAAAACGTTTCAACATTGTGTAGCTATTTTATACTTGTTGATTGTTTTAGTATTTTCGTGTCGCTATGATTTCTTTCACCATGCAAAATAAACCTTCTATTGCTTCACCCGAATGACCAAATTGGATACAAAAGCCCTTTTCGGTGTTTTTTTGGACAAAAATAAGTTCTTACCACTCAACGATGCTTTCACCTAAATACTTTTTCCACAACAAACAATATTTTATTCAGTACCTAAAATATCTTCAACCGCTGCGGATGAGCTTACGTTGTTTGTATATAACTAAGCCAATGGTGTAAGAACATGTATGTTTTTGCTCGAAACATCGACTGTAATGTGCTTGGAGGCGAACAAAATTTGATTGAAGCCTTAGTTTGGCATAGTGGTTATTTTTTAGGACTTTAGTCATATCAGCTAATATCACTGTGCGTTTAGTCGAGGAAGGAAAAATAAGAATGCTACGTTGAATTCGCTGCATGTGACGAAACAAAAGTAACCAGATCGGACGCTGCAGTCTTAAATTTTGCTGTAAGACCGAAATACATTGGAAACAAGGCAGTTTTTTTGAACAGATTGACAGTGTAACTTTATTTCATCACAATACAAACAAAAGTGCGAATATTTCCAAATCATTGCAAAAAGCGATCCCTATGTTTTGCGATCGTCACGCATGATTGGTTACACGTTTTCGATTTGTTGTTGTTTTTATTTTGCGTTGTAAAAAAAATGTTGCAAGTTTGTAACTAAAGAAGAAAACAACATTGGCGTACTTGACGTTTTGTGTAAAAACAGATCAACTACAACTTACTTTCTGCAATTTGCTGCTGAACATCATTAAATTTAACTCCCCCCCCCCCCCCCCCCCCCCCCCCCCCCCCCCCCCCCCCCCCCCCCCCCCCCCCCCCCCCCCCCCCCCCCCCCCCCCCCCCCCCCCCAGTTTCATGTTTATCAACTTGTAGTTATATTACTGCATTATAATATACCTCCAGAAATCTTAAATGTCTTGAGTGCATAGGGGTGTACTAGACCGCTTAAAAAAATATAACAACTTCACTTAACCATGACATGTTTTTGTCAACTAATGACAGTGTGGTCATTTAATGGGAGTGTGATGTGATTGATACCTTCAACAAGTAATTGATGATGTGGAAAATGGAAGTATGCAGCAAACCTAAGAATCCTGCCTGACTAAATCATGCAATACGGCCACCTCACAATTACTAACAAGGTATTATTGAATGTTTTAACTTTTGTTATGAACATTAAAAACATGGGATAATGTCAGTGATAAAACTACTTTGTCAGCACACAGTTAAAATAGTTAATCACATTATTGTGTTGTGTGCATCAAACCACTGCACATTGTGCTCGGTGCTGGGATGAGCATGCTCAGTATGTTGTGAGGTCAGTTACATTCCTGTTTTACAATGTAGTATTTTTTCATGGCTGTATATATAAACACAGGGTCATATTTAAACCCAAAATGTCCCTTCTGCACAACATGTGACACAGGTCAATGCAAAGTGAAACACTCAAATGCAAATAAATAAAAATGGGTGTTTATTTCTGCAATTCCCACTGTCACACATGTTGCATACAGTTGGTTCAAAATATGTTTCCTTTCAAAACTTTCATTTAAGGTTGACATGATTTTTTTCTAAGCTCAACTAAGTTTATTCACTGCCAAGCACTGAGCATTATAAAATAGGATGCTTGGTACCGAGTTCTCAGGTTCTGGCTAAATTTGGCCCATCTCTAAAATAAAGATAACTTTGTTGTTGATGTTGTACAGAAAACATAAACTTGTGAACCTGATAAAATATGTTTACCCACTTGCAGGGAAAAATCAAATCATTTCAAGAAATGGTTGTTTGCTTGTGTGGACTGGAGTGATGCTAGTTTTTTTCCTGCTGAGGTGATGGCAAAATTCTACAATATCTGCGACTCATCAAATCAGCTTAGGTTTGCAATTTGTAAAAAGCCAAGTTTGTAAATCATGCTATATATTCGGGGGAGACTTAGAACCTTGAAATACATTTTTAGTAATAAAAAAACTGGCAATACAGTGCAAATTGTTTCAAATTGTAAAATTTGGCTAGTGCAAGAGAGGGTGTAAATATGTTGCTCTTGGAAGAACATTGTGATTTCGAACAGTTCTTGCTTTCTATATTAGTTATTATAGAATGACCTAAAACAAGAAATTGTAATTTAGAAGTAGGCTTTAATTTTAAATACTTTTATTAAGTCTATTTTTATATTTTATAGCCAGAAGGAGATTTGATTTTAACAGAACCTTAATGGTCCATTTACATTTCATACAAACGCAAACTAATTTCCAGTACAAAAAAAAGGATTGAAACAAAACTCTGTGTACAGACATTGGAGTACATCACTTTGCAAGCAATAATAACCATGTACAACTGCTCAATACCCAGTAACAACAAGAAGTGTTACAAATAATCTGGAGTGTTGAAGTTGATTGGATGGAATGCCGAGAACACAAGAGTCATTTCAGTAAGTCATCAAAACTACATGGACTTTTTAAATGACCTGAAGAATGGTAGTGTTGTTTGCACACATGGCAATGGCATAGCTTTACACAAAATAAAATAAATAAACATATCCAACGAAATACATCAACCTTATAGTAGGTTATATGTCAGTGTACAACCTATGAAATGCAACAACCTAAGACATATTTTATCGATTTTCATTCACTGAAATTTCATTGTGAGCGCACTTACAAAATGACTCCACCTCATCTCAGAACTGTGCTATTGCCATAGCAACAACGGAAATGACTTTAACATAGCGGCATATATATAGATATAGTTACAATGGAATAATCAGAATGAATGTTTTGCTGACGAAAAACCTGCTATTGGTATTTTGCATCTAGTCAACAACATAATCTTACATTATTGCTACAGACCCTGTAAAAAGCATCGACAGTTTTTATCTTGAAGCTTTTATGTTCAAACTTTAACCCAACTTTAAATGAGAGAGTTTAACAAAGCTGAGATAGTTTGAAAGGTGGCCACAATTCATGTAAGTTGATTTACTTTTTGCTGTTCAGTTGCCGCAACCAAATGAGAAAACACTAAAGTGACCTAATAGCACCATCTAGCGGCAAAATGTCACAATTCTAGAGTGATTTTAACATTCCATGTAGATTCACATTTCATTCAAAATCTATCCTTTTCCAGTCAAAAAACAGATTGAAACAGAAACTACGTTCACAGGCATTGGAATGCATCGCTTTGTATGCAATAACCCTCATCTACAACATCCAGTAACTTCCAGAAGTATTACAAATAAAAACCAGAGGTATGGAATGGTTGTGTGGAAACATTAGGATAAGTCATCAAAACTACATGGACTTAAAACCATTGGGACATAAACTTTATAAAAAATTCCACAGATATGCATCTTCATTATATGTAAGTTATATGTCAGTGCGGTCATTGTTAAATGTTGAAAATCACCTTTTTTGGATTTTCGTGCACTTAACCATCATTAGCAAATTACATTCGCTTTTGCTACAGCCACAATGAAAATGACTTTACAATACTCATCCGCTAGATGGCGCACATGTACTTGGTTCTGTTGCACGTTGATAACGAGGGCTTGGGATCAGTTTTAGCACTATAGTTAATTTCATATGTACCCCCCCCCCCCCCCCCCCCCCCCCCCGCACGTACATATTATTACATGCAGCTTTTGGTTTTGTTTAAAGTCTGTTTATTGACAGAGATATGATTTTTAAAATCTGTGACTTAACATGAATACGACATTTACAGAAAGAATTTAAAACTTCCTTCAACAAAGCTGAGAGCCCCCCCCCCGAAATGATTTGAAAATCTGTGACTTAACGTGAATACGACATTTACAGACAGAGGAAATGTGAAACTTCCATTAACGAAGCTGAGAAAGTTTGAAAGGTGGCCACAATTAATGTTAGTTGATTTACTTTTTGCTGTTCAGTTGCCGCGAATAAGAAAATCAATGAAATGAATTAATAGCACTATCTAGCGGCAGAATATAACAAATAAATTCCGCTATTGCGCAAGACTGACGCTACTTGTAGTGTAATTAATATTGTGCAGGTGTTGGAAAGCAATATTATAGTTTTAATTATGTCAAGACGTTGGGTCAATTTTAATAATACTGTATGGATATTTTCATTCCAAGTGATCTTGTTTCAGACGCATCATGTAAACTGAAACCAGTGTCATCGGCGACAATATGCTCCAAATACGCAGTGATAATCCAATTGTCTTTAATAGTCATTGTTGCGAGTTAGATAAACAATGTTTTGCGCCGCGATACAATTTAGATAATGACAACATATTGTTGAAATGTAGAAAGTGTTTTTATGCCATAAAATGCTCTATTTGTTACAGTGTGCGGTTGTTAAACTAATCACACAAAGGAAAAAACGCATTTTATCACTTAGCAATTTCCGTGTTTCACGGAATTCCGAGAAGTGATTTTAAACGTCAGGTGAATTGTGGGTACTTAATGACCAATCAGAAGCGAGTATCGGTGCCACCCGTAACTACAGCGTACTGAAAACCGTGGCTTCGCTTTGGTAGTATTGTTGTTTCATTTCCCCCCCCCCCCCCCCCCCCCCCCCCCCCCCCCCCCCCCCCCCCCCCCCCCCCCCCCCCCCCTAATCAATCGCTGGATGGCGCACCGAAACACAGTGATAAATTCTTGCATTTGATGGTTAGTTTTTGCAGAAAAAATCAAGACTAGATAAAAAAACGTTCGGACAACAAATACTCAACCAGGCATAAGGCTCGTGATAGAAAACAACGAAGCATTTGACGAATGATTTAACACTCAAACACATTAGTATATTTGCGTGTTTGTTATTCAACAGACTTTTAACTGGTACATTTTCCAATACTGGACACATTTTGTTTAGATGAAAACCCACCGATGAATGTATATCGAATTAGGGGAAGTACCCTACAAGCGATGGCAGAACCAGTTGAAGAATCAGCTGTTGTGCTCATTTGCATTTCACAAAAATATAAGGACAGTCCAAACTGCAGGTATCAGTACATCTGAAATATACATCTTTGTACCTATCCGCTGGTTGGCGCACATGCGCTTGGTTCTCTTTCATATAATGATTGTAGTTAGGAATAAGGGCTTGGGATCAGTTTTGGCATTATAGAGAATTATAATTTTATATAGCCCTAACAAACATGACAATATTGTCTCTGCCTTTGTCAGTTAACCTCCATATGAGGCATGTGCAAATCAGTACATGCAGCTTTTGGTTTTGTTTGAATTTTATTTAATTACAGAGAAATGATTTGAAAATCTGTGACTTAACGTGAATACGACATTTACAGAAAGAAGAAATGTGAAACTTCCATCAACGAAGCTGTAAGACAGTGATTCTCAACCGGGGGTCCGCACAGCGTTTTCAGGGGGTCCGCGACAACTTCGGGGAAAAACGAGATTGATAAATCCCGATTAAAAAAATCGCTTCAACGTGTTAAAATAGCATGAAACTTGTTTGAAAACGTTCTTCATAGGCGAAAACAAAATGCATTGTGACATTATAACCCCATTGTGACGCAACAGACGTAAATTGTCAGTGGCAAACAACGTCACATCACAATGCAATGTGTCTTTCTTGTTAATACACGATGTCCCAACCCAAACCAAAGTGATTGAAATTTTGGTCCTGGACCGAACGTGGTCGGCATTTAATGCACCATGTATAGGTTGCTTGTTAATAAAAAAGTACAAAAAAGCACCTTCACCTTCAAGGGGTCCGCAATCAGATTACACTGTCGAAAAGGTCCGCAAGGGCAAAAAGGTTGAGAACCACTGCTGTAAGAGTTTGAAAGGTGGCCACATTTCATGTAAGTTAATTTACTTTTTGCTGTTCAGTTGCCGCGACCGCATAAGAATGAGATTGAAATGACTTAATAGCACCATCTATCGCGCCACAAGTAAATTTCGCTTTTACGCAAGGCTGACGCTACTTGCAGTGTGATTAATATCAGGGAATAGAACATGCAACATCTCGTTGTTCAAATGGTAACGTCGGAATAAAAAATACAATTTCCGGAAGAGGTCTATAAACTTGATATTATGCCTGTAAGCAATAGCTTACATAAAGTTTATAGTTTGGGTCATCTGATTTAAACATCAGTAAAAAAGAAGGCGAGTCGTACATACACGCTGTTTATTAAGTTGAGTTAGTTTATTTGGCTTGATGAAAGAAAACATAGCGCCACATGGACATCGAACAATCACCAAGTTGGAAATAGCTGCGCTACGGGGGGGGGGGGGGGGGGGGGGGGGGGGGGGGGGGGGGGGGGGGGGGGGGGGGGGGGGGGGGGGGGGGGGGGTTGAAGGGCACGATTGGTAGATCATCGCTAACGCGCTGCATCTACACCAGTAATTCTCAACCGCGGCTCTCGTGGCCGTATGCTGCACCGCATTAGGGACTATTATAGCATATACACGTTTGACTTTGGGGCTTTATACAAACAGCAATCGCTTTAAAATGTGGCTTGGTGGTCGATATTTAAGATTCTGCATTTGTGCCATTATCTGCTTTCTGTCTTCCTCCATTCGATCTCGATGAGTGATAATAGCGGGGTTGGACGTTGTGGGCAGGCCGTGCTTCACTGCAGCGATTCCGCAAACTGGACGTTGTTGTTGTTGTGTCACCCGCATGTGCTGTACGTATAGTGAGGATTTGGGTTTAGTTTGTCCGAAATAACAAGTATTTAAACATACAATTGACTGGTGTACTACGTCACAAAGCACTAAACGTCAATAATTACTTGCTGTGACGTCATACACGCGTGACGTTGTGTTACGCTGTTTGTGTTCTGTAGCACTGGCGTCGATTTTGTTGCTTACAAAAGTAGACAATTTGACAAGAATGTTGCAGAAGTGTTCACATGCTTTACAAGTTTAACAAAATGGCAAATTAACACTCCGTTCCTTTTAACTTTCGAAATAGCAGTGGCCGGTATATTCATGACATCGTGTCGCTAGGTGGCACTAACAAGTCGTTATCCTTTCTCATCTGGTCGCGGCAACTAAACAGCAAAAAGTAAATCAACTTACTTGAATTGTGGCCACCTATCAAACTTTTTCAGCTTCGTCGATGGAAGTTTCACATTTCTTCTTTCTGTAAATGTCGTATTCACGTTAAGTCACAGTTTTTCGAATCAGTTTTTTCAAATCTCTATAATTGAATACATTTTAAACAAAACCTAATGCTGCATCGGCCCAACTACCTCATGGATAAATATTTTGGGTTTTTATTGGACGGGGTTGAAGTGACAGGGGGTTTAATCGCGTTTCTTAATATCTTGTGTATAAAGATCGACGGTATCCGCCTGTCGAACGGTGACTTTATACAAAACAATGAACGAAAAATCTACAAAACCCAGAAAACGGTGGCAAAATTGTGGCGTAACAGTCGGGGGTTAAAATTACGTTGCCCTTATAAAAGCTTGAGAAATAAATACTTGTTATAACGTAGAACGGATGTTTTAGTATTGGAGAATGTCAAATTGGCATTATATTCTACTTCACCATTAAATGTATTGGATTTAAATTAGCAAAGTCGCAGCAGTTAAGATTATTTACCTTGTGTTGAAACAATCAAGTCCCGCCTAAACCTGTTGGGGGGGGGGGGGGGGGGGGGGGGGGGGGGGGGGGGGGGGGGGGGGGGGGGGGGGGGGGGGGGGATCCGGTCGCTCGGCAAATATTGACGTCACTGGCGTAGGTTTATGACGTCGTCATTCCACTCAAGAGGCTCACATGTATGCTGTCAGATAGTGATAATACAAACATAATTTGGTTTACAGAATTCAAAACCTTTTCTGGTTTTAACATGAATCTTATTTTATCAATAAACTGCTTAAAAATTTTGTTGAAAACACACCAAATTTTTTAAAACCGAATTAAAAAAAGATGAAAGAAATTTTATGTTTAGCAGTTTCTAGGTATTAATTATTGTGCAAAAAATAAAACTTTTAAGGTTGATTTTAATTTTTCTCATCCAAGAGTTTGTTTTTTGATTATTTACACAGTAAAATTATACCTTTTCATTAGCATCCACTAATGTTTGATTAAACATAATTGTTGTTTTGTTGGAAGGTGTGGCTTTCAAAAACTGTTTTCGCTGCAAAGACAAAGAGATAAAGCTGTAAGCAGAATTATAAGGTCAGAGTGGCTAAATTATGTAACAGTTTGCATAACTTTGTCTTTCAAATTTACCAATGCAATGTCATTGTTTACACAATCCACAATGTCATGCAAATAACATTGTTTTAAGTAAACTCAACTACAGAAAGCCTTCCCAGCATGTTTTGAAGCCAAGGCATAAAACCATCTCAAACTGTTTGTCACTTCAGAATGTGCCAGGTGATGGCGCTATTAAGACAGTTTTTATGTAGTTGGTAACCATGTTTCACTAAACAAGACCATTAAGTCGATTTCATTTCTAATAATCTATTTTCGTCATCAACAAACACAGGAAAACTGGAAAAAATCATATTATTCACAAACAAACACATGACACGAAAGGAGGCGGCCTACAGCACAGGTTTACAATGCAGTGTATATATTACAATAAGACAATTGACAATTTAAACTGGAGATTGGATGTAATCGCAAACTTTGCAGCTTGTGTTAATGACATGAGGTAATTCTGCATCACATGATTGTGAAATTCCTCTCAAGCAAGCAAAGTTCAAAATGCTAAACCCAATGCACCAAACTTCCCAGGACAAAGTACAAGAGTCAAAAACAAGACCATATTAGGATGCATGAGTTGGCAAAACTGTTAATGCAGATATGGAGGCATTTAGGCACTTGGAGCAATGCAAACAAACTCCTGCTCCGCTGTGTTTGCATTTGATAAGCAGCAACTGATAATGAATTGCAAAGGTTCACTTAAATGTGAACAGTCTTTCAAAGGTCTACCCATCTTGCAAATCCAGTGACATTTTCACTGCTGGGTTTACAACTCAGGAATAAACAGATTTTTTATGCATCAACCTTTGACATGAACGATAATTTAGAGAATTTTCCAACTTTTGCTTGTGGAATAAAGTCTGGGCCCACCAAGTGCCAATTAATTCCAACTTACTTTTGGGCAGTCTTAATCCAATGACAGGAAGGTTATAGATTGACAAGGGTTGTTGCAGATACGTCCACTGGAAATCTGAGCATTAGTTTAAAGTTTGATATTGTTCACAAACAAATACATGACAAAAAATTATGAACTGATAGACAAGTTTGCAAGTAAGCGTCCATAACCACTTTGCCTAAGCTTGAATTTTCTTTCATGTACAAAGTCACATGTCACGTTTGGAAGTTGTGCTTTGGAAAAAAACAGTTGCCTATTATTTGATGTGATGTAATTACATTATCATATATCAAAGGTCACACAGTTAAACCTTTTTAAAATCAGGTGCAAAATTTAAGAATGTAGTGTTAGTGCAATCATGTTTTAAAAAATGATGCTTTGATCAATTAAAAACCAGTCTAGGCTACATCACATACTTCTAAAGGGCATTCCTTATCCCTCGGCAAATATTGACATCACTGCAGTAGGTTTATGACGTTGTCATTTCACTCAAGAGGCTCTCATGCATGATGTCAGGTATTGCTGATACAAACATAAACCGGTTAGCATGGAATGCAAAAGCTTTCCTGGTTTTAACATGGATCTTATTTCATCAATAAACTGCTTTAAAATGTTAACAAAACTTTTTAAAACAAAATCATTAAAAGTATTAAAAGAAGTAAGAATGTTTATTTTTAGCACTTTCTTGTGACCCATAATTTAATTTAATCAGATATTTTGCGTTTGTTGCGATGAAACTAAATTTCGTCAGTGAATTTTTACATGTAACCTCGTACATTACAGCGGTCAATTGGAATTTATGTCTGTCTATTTAACCACTTAGCAAAACTTATTTGAACAGAAAGGTTTTGTGCAAAACAAATTAAAACTAATTACTTTTTCGTCTTGCCGTTGCCTAGCATTTTGCTCTGGCAGGGCAAAGTTTACAACATTGATGCTTTGTTTATAACAAAAAATAACCCCTTGCTTATATGCTAACATGTGGAATACCATGCAGTAACATTGCAAAATGCGCAAAACACTGATTTGCCATCAAATGATATTTAAAGTCTAACACAATAATTGTACAATCTTGTATTTTTACAAAATATTGATTCTTACCTTGTTATTCTTCTCGTCAAGAATTTTGCAATTTAGCAGTTTCAGAGATTTGGGGGGGGGGTTGAATTTTCTTTCATGCACAAAGCCACATGTCATGTTTGGAAGTTGTTCTTTGGAAAAAAAAACAGTCGCCTATTATTTGATGTGATGTAATTACATTGTCATATATCTCAGGTCACACAGTTAAAACTTTTTAAAACCAGGTGCAAAATTTAAGAATGTAGTGTTAGTGCAATCATGTTTTAAATAATGATCAATGCTTTAATCAATTAAAAACCAGTCTAGACTACATCACATACTTCTACAGGGCATTCCTTATTGCTCCGCAAATATTGACCTCACTGCCGGTTTATGACGTTGTCATTTCTCTCAAGAGGCTCACATGTAGCATGTCAGGTATTGCCGATACAAACATAAACCGGTTAGCATGGAATGCAAAAGCTTTCCTGGTTTTAACATGGATCTTATTTCATCGATAAACTGCTTCAAAATATTGTTAAAACAAAAACAAAACTTTTTAAAACAAAATCATTAAAAATATTAAAAGAAGTAAGAATGTATATTTTTAGCACTTTCTTGTGCCCCATAATTTAATTTAATCAGATATTTTGCGCTTGTTGTGATGAAACTAAATTTCGTCAGTGAATTTTGACATGTAACCTTGTACATTACAGTGGTCAATTGGAGTTTATGTCTGTCTATTTAACCACTTAGCAAAACTTATTTGAACTGAAAGGTTTTGTGCGAAACAAATTAAAACAAATTACTTTTTCGTCTTGCCGTTGCCTAGCATTTTGCTCTGGCAGGGCAAAGTTTACAACATTGATGCTTTGTTTATAACAAAAAATAACCCCTTGCTTATATGCTAACATGTGGAATACCATGCAGTAACATTGCAAAATGCGCAAAACACTGATTTGCCATCAAATGATATTTAAAGTCTAACACAATAATTGTACAATCTTGTATTTTTACAAAATATTGATTCTTACCTTGTTATTCTTCTCGTCAAGAATTTTGCAATTTAGCAGTTTCAGAGATTTCTAGGTTTGGAATAATCAACGCTTCCTAGTTGTCAAGGAAATGTGTTTTAAAATTTTACTAATTTTCAGTGTTGAGTCTGAAAATTTCCTGAAACTTCTATGCATATTTCTACATAATACAAATAAAACAAACAAATACTTCGGTCACTGAAATCCGTTTTAGTTTTTAGATTTTTAAGCGTAAAAACTTATCAGACACGTCAACGAACAAATAAAAAAAGAAATTAGTTTTTCTGTCACGCCGTCAAAACTTTTACGCCAGCGCTAAGAGATTTAAAACAAAAACGGATCCCACAAAATACGCTGCATTTGCGGTTTAAAAATTGTTTTTTTTAGTGGTAATCAACATCTACTTCACTACTGCAACGTATTCAAACCTGTTTTTATTAGGTTTTTAAACTCTTTTTAGAGTATGTAGAATTCAATTTTTGGCCCTTTTTTATTACAGTGTTATTTATGCAACCTACATTAGTTAGGTTCCCCACCCTTGGTCTACCTTTGTATTGCCCTGTTTGCGTGTCAACATTGTGAAATTGCTTCGTGGCCCTCACCAGTTTGGAAGCAATGGTTTATACATGTCTGGTTAATGATCTACACTGCCTAGGGAGTCAAACCGCTTGTCATACGGGTTCAGGTTCGGTTCGGGCTCGCTTCGTTTTGTTTTTAAGGGTTCGGGTTCGATTCTGGTTTTTTAAAATGGATATTTTTGGGTTCGGGTTTTGTTCCGGTTTGGGCAAATTATCCGGTCCGAACCCGTTTGCGGTTTTTAAACCAGTTCAAATTTCCATTCGTTTCAATTTAATTCTAAACATCATCTACCTGGTCTTATCAAACTCCTAAAGAATTTTGCCCGTATACTGTTAATTTTTGACACGCCCTCGTATTCTTGCGCTGTTTTAAAAAAATTACAAAATATGAAACAGACTGCATTTTTTACTTGTTCGTTTATGGTTCGGGTCCAACACCAAACAAAATATGCGGTTCAACTCCGGTTCGGGTTTGTCGGAAATCATAATTAGCGGTTCGGGTTCGGTTCGGGTTTAATGAAATTAACCGCTCAAACCGGTTCACGGGTTCGGGTTCAGTTCCGGTTCGACTCCCTGACACTGCCTGAAGGTAAAGAAACTTTATAGGTTAATCCTCGATTTTGTTTGGCTGTACATGACCACGTGACAATTGTCACTTTTCTGTCCCAGAGGTATAAGTCGTACAGGACTTTTGAATCGGGTTCGGGTTCTGGCTTAGGTTTAAATAAAACGGCTTTATTCTAAAAATAAACTGCTTACAAAATTCAGCAGCTTACAACCCTTGTAACAAACAAAGACTCTGTCGTCCACTGAAGTGAATTCAACCCGCATGTTACCTGCTAAACACAAATCGCACCAGCTTAGAAGATAGGTAAAAACATTTTTACAACACATTGGATCCTGAGTTATTTGTAGGTATGTGTTCTGGGATTAAACGTGCTTGTGTTCTCATTTGACCACAACTTCACCTGAATAAATGTCATAACCTCGTAAAGTTACGACAGAGCTGGGCAAACCCTGGTCGGTGATACTAGAGCGCAAAAAAACACTCATTAAAAGTTGCGAAGGCCAAAACTGTGTTTTTGTTCGTTCGAGCACCGACCATCCCACGTTTACGCTCGGTGCTCCATCGAGCATGCTCAGTGTTTTGTGACGCCACAAATACCTTAGCATTAATTATTAAGACAGCATGAAATAATAACAAGTAAATTACATGTGGTATTGTGATATTAATGTCAACATACCGGTTTGTTACTTGTCCGTTACCTTAATGTGCAAAAAAACAAGTAATCAATTCGCAGCGATAGCGTAACGCTGGGCTCAGTTCATGCGACCGAGTGCTGAGCGCTGGGCTCAGCTTATGTGGCCAAGTGTCAAACATCAAAAATTGCGATGTTCTATATGAAATACTCGGGTTCTGGCTCAGTTCGGCCCATCCCTATATGTTGTACCGGCTGGGCGAAATAACTAAACTGTGGATGTTATTGACTAACTATCCTGGAGCGTTTTATTGTGAAAAACAGCCCAATATCATTATTGTGTTATCAGCGTCATATACAGATAAATTGATTTAAATTTTGTGTCAGTTTGATTAGGCTTATAATATAAAAGGTAATATCGACTTACCTCTAACAGTATCAAACAGTATCAACAGTATCAAGTGGATTGTTTACTTTTTGCTAATAGACCAGCCTTGATGAATTTCCTACTGTTTGTTTGCACAAGATTTATTATCAACCGAACTACACAAATTCGGCCCACGTTTGATAATACAGGAAAACAACTGGTTTGTTAAAACCGTATATCAGAAACTTTAAAGAGTTTTTGCTTTGAAAAAAAATGTCTTCCCCGTTGATAGAACTTTAAAAAAAAACGTCGACCTATGAGAAGTTGAGAATGCAGCGGCTGCAAAAGTTTGCCTTTTTCATATTCTTTGTCGTGAAAACAGGTTTTTGCCAAGTTGGAATACAATTTACAGTTGAATTTAGTACTATAATTGCAAAAGCACGGTCCTTCAAAGTTTGGAATGCAGTGTATACAACAGTAAACAAAACAACGTTTGCAGTTGGATTTAGTACTATTTCCTCTTTTCATGCGGCATAAGTTGATCAATGATAAGCAAAATATTTCTACACAAGGCGCAGGGTTGCCTTTGTTTGCTCGGCAACAAATCGCCACAGTTGTTTAGCGTTAAAATGAAAGTTCTGCTAACTTGCAATTATGTGATGTTCATAGGTTTTAAGTCTTGTCGATTTCAACCTAGTTGCTTTTTATTTTACTGGTGTGGTTACAAAAATTACAAAACTTATCTCTGCATGAGCCATGGCACACAAATTTCGCACAGTAAGTCGGTATTACATCTTTACTAAATTAAAAACGTTTTAAATATTGTTACCTTTAGTTTTATGTTTTAGTTGCGGGAATATGAAGCCCAGAAAATCTTATGTGACGTTCAGCGTGGAGAGGCCGGCAGGGGTGGTTTTGGAAAAGTTATTGTGGGAAAACATGAATATGCAGGATTTGTTGCAGTAAAATATTTTCCTGTAAATGGAGGTGAACCAGAACAAAGAGCAATACAGAAAGTGTGAGTGAATGTTTCAATTGTACAACTATGAACAAAAATTCGTTCACAGGAGTCTTAAAATCTTCACCTGGTCCAGTAATTACAACAGTCCCGTATAAAAAACAAAGTATGCTTGGCTTATTAGAGGCAAATATACTTAATCAATTTTCAAATAGTTTACATGCAGCAAGACATTGGCTAAAAAAATCTAGTTTGCAATAAGTTTTAATTTTAATACTCTAATCTAGACTCTTCTAGTAATTAGTAATTTTTGAATTCGTTGCTTTAATTTAAGGGTACATCGGGAATATGACATGCTGCTTCGATCACGCCATGAAAACATAGCCGATGTATTTGGACTTACAAAATGGCGTGGGGCAATGGGGATCGTAATGAAATATTATGAAGCTGGAAATCTGTTAGTTCTGCTTTTGAGTGACTACATTCCACTCGGCCTGTCTCTGGTGCTGCGACTGGCATATGAAACAGCAAATGGGGTTGCTTACATTCACAATTGTGGAATAGACAAACGTCTAATTCATGGAGATATGAAACCAGAAAACATTCTTCTGACAACTGGCTTAAATGTCAAAATTGCAGATTTTGGTTGCGCCAAGTTGGCCAGTTTTACTGGATCAACCACTAACCAAAATACTGTCCCACAAGAAGCACAAGGAATGACATTGCACTATGCAACCCCAGAAAAATTTCAGGGTGCTGAACCGAAGAAAGAGCAAGATGTGTTCAGTTGTGCAATTATTTTTTATGTGATGTTACGTCGTATTTTACCATATCCATCAGACCAGATCTTTTGGGAGATGATTCGAAATATGACCCGACCAAACTGTGACGCAATCCAGGAAATGAAAAACGGATGCAGTGACAATGACAAAGCAATTGTTGAGTTGATAGAGAGAATGATGACACAATGCTGGGAGCAAAACCCAGCCCACCGTCCCAACATGCTGGATGTTCGAGATGAATTCCAACAACATCTTGCCAAACAAGACCCAGCAGTGATTTCACAACAAGTCACTGATGCTGTCAAGGAAATGGAAATTAGGCATCCTGCAGCTGAACACAATCCAACTGTTCCACTTCACCGTCTTAATCCTACCACTGGAGAGTTTTACAGTGAAAGCATCCAACCACCTCAAGTTCACTTGAGAGAAAATCCATCCCAGTTTCAAAATCGTAAATATACAAATATTTTTAAACTGTGTTTTGGTGTAACAATAATTTTTAACTGCAAATTGTAATAATGTTTATAATCATTTTGGTGAAACTTTGACAGATGGTTGATATAGTTATGGTGGTGTGTAAACTTAACTGCTTTGCCCCAGTCATTTTATTGCTAATCCCAAAAACTTTAGTTCTTCATTTGTGCACTTTTAAATGCATTTAGGGTGTAACATAGTGTGTTATTTATTTTCTAACAAGAGCTTTACCAGTTATCTAGCATGGTTAGGAATAATAATTTAAAAAAAAACAAAATTGGTATTGACAGTATATTTCAAACATTCCAAACTTACATTATGACTTAAAATTGTGAAATAGAATTGTACTGGTCATAGCAATGTAGTGAAAGTAACCTTCAAATTTTATGTAGCACTTCAGAACATCCAGCCAACTCCAGTCCAGTCTCAACAAAATCCCCAAGTTCATTTACTACAGCAAGGTAAAAGTACAAGCTAGTAATAAAACTATTGTTTAGTATTGATAAATGTAAAAGTTTATATACTTCATGTGGAATCACATATTTCATTTACACATAGTGATAAATGTGTAGTAAGGAAAATTGGTTGCTGAATCAGCCAAACAGGTTGGTTTTAGAAGTTTACATACATTACTCTCTTTTGGATGCAGTTTCGTGTCATGCAAAAAATGTGTTTTGGCATTGTATGTGTATTTTGAACTTATATTTTCTTTGTGTGATATATGCAGAGGAAAGTACCTTACCCAAATCAGCGTCCAGCCATTCAAACATTACTGCTTCAAAAACAGTAGAGAAAGGGGGTAATATGTTTTTTTCTATTTCTCTGATATATGACTTAATTGTGAGAACACTATAAAGGTGTAGAGCTAAGTGAGTAAATCACTGAATTGAATGCTATTTTCCTTTGATTTATTTTAGCCAATCAGACAAAAGACCAATGCTGTGAATATCAAATTTTTGTGATGAAAAATATCAGTTTTTCCTGAACCACTCATGAGTATTGTTGTAAAAACAACCTCTACTAACGATGGTTATGACTGTTTGTATATAAGTGTATTTTTCACTTGTAGTGTTTGAAAGCATTCAACAACACCAGCCAAGAGAAAATCCACTAGAGCATTCACAACATCAGGGTAAGATTTATTTGGAAATTGGTTCAAAACTACTAATTTTCTTTGTCATTGAAAGATATTTGCTGAAAAGAAATGTAGGGACTTTCTGGCCAAGCCTTCTCAAATCAAAACTCGATTAAGATAATTGACTTGTAGTAAAGGGTTGCACGACGTTTTCACAATTTTTGATGTAAGAACACATGTTGCAGGTAAATTTGTTGTTGTTGGTGGAACTGGACATGATGGTTCAGATGAAGTTTGCATAAAGTATGATGTCACAACAAAACAACATCAACATTTACCAGTAAGTTTGGAAAGTTTAAAACTGGTTCTTTGTGCACGATAATGAAATATACACAATAAGCTTTAAATGTATCTGACATTTGTATTTGTGTTAATTATTGCCCCACGTAATTTATGTGCAAGCAGGAAGTTGCCATATATTGAGCAATGTCTGGGATTGTTTGTAAACCATAACTTCTTACTAAACAACAATATGTGTGTCTTTGTTGGATTGAAACAATGCATGAAAGTGAATGAATCTAACTTCTTGAAATAAGGTGCCACTTAGCTTTTGTGCCAAATTATTATGCTTTGATTAAAACTTTGCA
Organism: Phallusia mammillata; assembly: GCA_003260075.1. Lineage (NCBI taxonomy): Eukaryota > Metazoa > Chordata > Ascidiacea > Phlebobranchia > Ascidiidae > Phallusia > Phallusia mammillata. The sequence continues at coordinate 126 of QLIY01000893.1, read as the reverse complement.
GAAAGTGAACAAACCAAGATGTGGTTCGACCTCAGTAAAAGTTGGAGCCAAAATTTATGTTTTTGGTGGTGATGGTGTAGCTGCAATGAAAAGTTGTGAAATGTTGACTTTGGCATCAAACGGACG
>QLIY01000892.1:27311-67402 GCA_003260075.1 Phallusia mammillata | reverse complement strand
ACCCACTAATTGCGCTAATGCGTGAGAACAACCCCATGCATCGCCTAAAACATAACACAAAACAGAACAATTTTGGTTATGAATATAAAATTGTACCAACAGCATTATAAAGCCAGCACTCTAGGTCAGTGGTTCCCAACCTTTGTGCACCGTGGACCGGTAAAAATGTTAAAAAAAATCCACGGACCGGCAACAAAAGATGCAACAGATATTTGTAAGCTTTTTGTTCACCAAAGTTGCCGTTGCGCAACATAATACAAGATTTAGTCATAGCCTATGTATTTAGGACGAAAAATTACCACCAAACGACAATCAACTCAAATAACAAAACGCCAAACCATTTACATACAAAATCAATGCTAGTGGGATGTTTGCTGTTGTTTTGCTTCCAGTATGAATCTCACGTCAAAAGCGAAGAATAAAAAATTTGCTGAATGCTAGACACGGTTTATGACAAAACAATCATAAACGCCACAAAAGCTTTGTTAAACATTATGGCGGGTATCAACGATGGAGACGAGCTACCTCAATTTACAGCCAAGCGTAAAATGACTTTCATAGGTACCAACAACTTTGCAATAGGTTTACTTATCATTCCATTTTAAAAAGTAGCTTGGCATAAAGTAAGATAAGTTGCGGACCGGCAAAATATTTACGCGGACCGGCGGTTGGGAACCACTGCTCTAGGTTAACTTAATTGCATACGCATAAGTAGGCTATACAGTTGTCTTTTTATCAGCAGTCAAACTTCGAAACGAGCAGAGTTTTTTAATAAAATAACATATTGTAACATCTTACAATAGGGTATATCATGTAATTTTGGGGCACTGAAATGCAACACGGTTTCAATAAACACATATTTATTTTTATAAAAAAATACTTTGTTTGTCAAATCAACTTTTTTAAAGACCAACTATTACAAAATGCCAATTACACATAAATATAGGTTTCTACTTTCAACAGGTTGCAAGTACCTGTTTAACAATTAACAACCCCATTAAAAACCACAAATTGTTTAGTTTGTTATTCCATATGTATTTGTTGTGAAAAAATAGCGCAGGGTTTCAGTCACTCCTACCTGAAGTAACAAACTCCTGTCCCGGAATTTGATATGAAGTGCTTTTCACCTTTCCGTCATCGTTGACAAAATACAATTGTTCACCATTGGTTGCGTTTGCAAAGTTGTCAATTCCAAACACACTAAAGTAGGCGGCAAAAAATCCCGCTCCGTAGGATAATCGGAAATCGCCAACAGTGCGATCCTGTATAATTATTACTATATTATACATATTATTTTAACTTGACTTTGTCACTGGCCTATACAAAAGCGTCCAAATCAGTTTTTTTGGAGGGCCAGAAATGCTGATACTGCCCATATCAATGTGCTGAACGTTCACAAGGATAGCCTACTTTTCACTAAAACCATAAGCAGGGAAAGAAAAGGTTTTGGAAAGTCCCTAAACATCTTAATCTTATGTTAAATGTCACGACCATGTCGATGTGAATTTCAAGCTACCATATTTTTTCTTCTCTTAGTTGAAAGAAAAGGTATGTGATACGGTATGCAATGCGGAAGAAGTACCTGTGTCCTGATTTGCAAGCTAACACTGACGAAGTTCCAAAATACTATTGTGTTTGAAAACACAACAGTTAACCGTTAACGATGCCAGCAAAGTGTCAAAAACGTTTTACACTGTTTACAAGGAAAGACGAAGTTCAAACCACAAATAACCTTTTAAACACACGAACGGAAAATTACCACTCTGTTGCTGTAGGCAAGCCCTTTAAATCGGCACATACCATGCACAACGAGATGTGATAGTAAGTTACCGCGCTATAAATTGAGATTGGTTTATACGATGGACCGATAATAACATTCATACTGCTATGTTTGTGTCTATGCCAAATGACTGAATTGTGGGATCAAGAAACTGTATTTAACCCAGCAAAATTCGTTTTTCGCAAAACTTCTTAGATTTGAATTTTTTACGAGATAGTGCAAAGTTTCACAGTAAACACAACTTAAACTCAATGCAAACAGTAATTAATACTAACAAAAAATACTTACTGGGACTGCGATGGCCGATTTGAGTTGGGACGACCACTTTACGCTTAAGTCGCTTCTATAGAACTGCAGGTACATTTTCGTATCTCTAGGTGGATTCTCGCCCAGCTAAAGCATCGATAACAACATGATAAATAAAGATCTTTTCATATTCATTTGACTGACCTACTTTACAACTTTAGTATTAATAGCACGCCAGAAGGAAAGTGCTAAAGTAGCTAAACTATTATACAATATTTACGCAGTCTATCGTTCAAGTTCAACACTTGCTTAGCTAGGTATATGCTTGCACCTATAGATATTTGTAACACCAGAAATACAGTTACTTACATACAGCAAGACAGCAATACTTCCATCATGAAATCCATGGATTCCTGCCACCATTGCCGCCTCGCCGTCCACATCGGTCGTCACGTGTTTGTACGGCGAATGTGATTCGTCGAGCAGCAGCACGTGCCCTTGGCCGTTTACGTCAGTGATGCCCACAATCGAAAAATTTGCCGTGACAGGCTATAATGCAACATAACAAAAGGTTTATGTAGTTATGGTTAGATTTAGTTCTTTGCATTTGAATGCTTAAAATGTGCTAATTAAACCGCTTTGTAAGCATATTAGAATTGTAATGAGTCTCTCAAGCAATTGAATAAGGGACATTAGATTGAGTATAGATGTTAGTTTAAATTTAGTGGATTTAGCAACATAAAAACCTTTTGGGCATATGATGGTTTGGCTTGATATATTTCTTTGCATTGAATGCTCAACGTTTGCATGATTAACCAATTTTATAAGCATTTGAATTATCTAGTCACTTCGAACAATCGCCATGAAGATTTGTGGTAGCTGCTTGAGGTTAAATTTGATGATTTTTATTTATTGATGTTTTACAAATTTAAAAGTAAACAACCTTTACTCACGTGATAGTAAGTTCGCGGGGACACAGCACACTTTTCATAAGTGCACCAACTTTCCAATACATCTTCTACCCTGAAACCACCAGGAAAGGGAATATGACGTAGTGTGACGTTAAACCCTGCGTATGACGTCGTTGCTTGAACCTGCTCCGGTGTCTCGTCCAGCTGTTGATCATTCAGTAGTAGATCTGCATGCTGTTTCAATACAATTCCGAGATCAATAAAGTGATCCATTGCTGGTTCTCGTGTTCCTGTAAAAAAGGATGAAGTCTTAAAAGTTTTGATAACAAGATTTTAGGATTTTATTGTTACGGGCCGTTATATTTCACTATGCTGCAGTTGTTATAGGTGCGTAACAAAAAATAACATTTACTTTTGTTGAACTGGCCGCCTTGACTGAGGCAATAAATAACGCAGTGTAGAAAATAACAACAAATATTATTTTACAACGAATTTTAAGCTCATTACGAAAACAACTGATAAAAAGCAATCCTAAAACGAGAAAAACGAACAACAATATATTAAAACATAACATCATCGTTTATGCTTTTAGCGCTTTGACTAATTTACTTTCTAAATTCGCCTCTTTACTAAATTCGCATGTTTAAAATGCATCGTACTTTTTACTAATGGCGACAAATTTTTAATTAAATGACCCTAATTGATTTAGCAAGAGGAAATTCACCTGGCCATATTGGTTCATAATATCCTGGAATATCAGGTGCCTGCCGAAGCAAATAATCCAAATCACCAGGGCACATTTTCATCCACACTATACACTCTTCGTCATCTGTGTATTTTAAACCGTTTTCATCACTCGTTGTGACAAACAAAGCTACTTCATGGATTCCAGTAACAATCGCCTGTACCAAAAACAACTCGATGTATTGGTGTATTGGTATGTTAGGTTATTGGTAACGAATAATTTTGATGCAGTAGGATTAAATAAACAAGCTATTGTATGACTAAGTATTGCTCATCCAGCAGTTTTATTGTAAACAATCGACGTTTCGACGTCCTATACAAGACGCCTTCATCAGGATAATGACATAACTTGCAGGACAAATTTCTTTTAAAGCGACAAAATGCAAACCACACACATGTAAAACAGCGATAACAAGATCACGCGGCTGCAAACTCGCACCACCGTAGCGATAAAACAAGCTCAGTGGTGTAAAAGCGACCGATAATTTATCGGCATTAGAACATCTGTTTTAACGTTCATTGTGTTGGCGCGTGAATGGATGTTCCAAGACTCTAGGAAACTTCGCTTGTGAAAATCAGTTTCCTTCACCAACACTTGAGCAGCAGAAAAGTTAATGCTGTGATGGTGAGTGGTTGCATGGTTTGCCAACGCTGATTTCTTCGCATCATTATTTTATTTCATGAAACAAGCTATTGTTTAAAAAACATATTTCCGACGGTAATTAACTGAAGATGTCAATTATTGGCAAAATATGTAGCATATTATGTATGTATAAGTTTTTTTAACAATTATTTTTCTCAGAAATTGGTTTTTAGGCATTTGGTTTTCTTCACAATAAAATTCCCACTACTATATTAAACATTCGTGTTGTGACATCAGTGGTTGTAAGCTACACAAAATTGCGTTTAAGTGGGGGGGGGGGTAGGCATTTGGTTTTCTTCATAATAAAATTCCCACTACTATATTAAACATTCATTTGTGTTGTGACATCAGTGGTTGTAAGCTACACAAAATTGCGTTTAAGTGACTAAAACAACACTAACGTAAATAAAGCCCCCAAAATGCCTTTACCAAACTACTTAACTTATTAACCAATACAGTTTTCTCTCATTCTATTTCGTGCAACAAAAAGCAATTCAGTCGTAAATAATGAGATGCATGTTGGTTCGTGACAAAGATTGGAAACAAATTTACTTTTCATGGTGAAAGGTATACCTGGCAGTCTTCGTTCTTGTCACAAACATCCCGAGCTCGGAGAAAATTGGTTGCAACATTACCGATCTCAAAAGGTCGATGAGACGATTTAGGGTCAATCATAGAATGGTTAAAACGTTTGTAGGTACAGTTTTCTGAGAAATATACCATTATGGTTAAAAACACCTGCATATACATGGTGGTTGCGCAGGTATATGGTAGTAGGCTATTTATAGCGGTGTTTTTGTAATTTTAAGTTCCACTCAGAAATGGTACAAGTAGGTCTATATGCGCTTGTAAATCTACAAGTACATGAAACTAAATACACACACTTTGATGAAATATTTTATCCAATAATGCTAACATATAACTGTGTAGTCTACATATAAAAGCGCTTTTTTGAATACACTATACAATTGTCCAAAAAATAGCCTGTAATAAATACTATGCCTATGGCCTATAAACTAATAGTCACACCGATTTTCTACGAAATGTATCCGCGAGAAAATTTACCTGCTTGACCCAAACAAGAACCCACGTAGAAAACGAGAGACCAATAAAGTTCCAACCTCATTCTGGGGCCGGTGACCGTTATTGCACTGCCCGTCGATAAAGCGAAATCAAACCCTACTCCTGTAACCGGCTATAGCTGGAGGAATCAATTGTCTAAGAAGCGACACAAACAGTTTAAAGACAAGCAAATGCAGATGTCAACAAAACAAACATTTAAACATAGTTATGCAGAAACATGGCAGGGCCCTGTTATAACAGTATAGTAGGCCTGTGGATGGATTAGGCAGAATCAATTTAAAGCTGCCAAATTCCAAAAATCGACCAAAACAACGAGAACAGAAAATGCCCAACGAGAAATGCAATGCGAACAATACGCATTTGAACTTTAGAGATGCCATATTGAGCGATTCCAGGCCAAACACCTTTTGTTCCAATTGTCGCTTTGTAAGAAATTTGTCTTGCAAGATCCTGACGAAGGCGTCTTGTATCGGACGTCCAAACGTCGATTGTTTATTTTCAAAACTGCTGAAAGAGCATTACTCGTTTTTACAAACACCTAACATTTTGTAAGTTTGAAGCCCTTGGCCGACAAAATTTTTTAAGCTCAACTGAACTTGAATTATTTTGAATGGCGCATTTGTCTTTTGGTAAGTCAAAAAAACAACATTTAATACAAGTACAAGATATATACGTCAGATTCTTGCGACAATTGTGGATGTAGTGCTGCGTTACATATTTTTCGTATTTGCCTAGTTAGACAAACTATGCTGTAGCTTATAAAGAATTGCTTATTTCAGCTTCAAAACTGCCTAATTATAAGCTGTTTGTTTGCAATTGTCTATCTTAAACATTAACTTCTTTGGAGTTTCTCAAAAGGCTCTGAGCAATTGCACTTGGTAAAAGCAAATTAACAAAACAGCACACCTAAACCTCTCAACACTTGCCTGCAACTGCACACAAAAACTTTGCATATCCCCTGGAACACCTCGCGGTGATTTAAATTCCATTTTCGACAAGCTGTAATCAAGGGGAGTGGCATTATTATGCGTAATGAGGTTTTACAAACACCGCCCGCTTTCCTCCAACAAGCATTTTGCTCCCATACTAGCCCTAGGCCATGCCCGTTTTTGCTTGATCCGATTTTAGATAGTCGACCTGCAGATAACATCGCGTTCTGCCCAACACCACCACCGCTGTAAAAATGATCTTTTCATGTTTATATGAGAGAGAAATTGGAAGATTGCCTATCGAATTGCTTAACACGTCAAATTGGGGCCGTGAAAATTGGCCAGCCTATTAATCGCACAAGATGGACGTGTCATTATTTTTGACACATGGCCAGGGGTTTTCCGTTTACTTTTGTGAGATTTTACATGAAAACTTTTGAAACGTGCCATGAATAGATAAAACCAGTTATAACTGGGGGGGGGGTATAAGATGGACGTGTCATTATTTTTGACACATGGCCCAGGGGTTTTCCGTTTACTTTTGTGAGATTTTATATGAAAACTTTTGAAACGTGCCATGAATAGATAAAACCAGTTATAACTAAATTCAACCTTTTACATATTTTTTATTAATTTTACAAACATAGTATAATATTATTTTTACAAAAATGGTATAAATCCGGGCTCGGCAACCTTTTTTCTACTGCGGATGGCTTTTAAAACTAAAATTTTATCGCGAGCAGGGCTTCAAACAACTACAAGCATTTGACAATGGAAACGCATAAATTTGCTTGTCAACTCCGGGATACATGGGCAAAATATTTTCAAGCATTTTACCTGAAAAAGTATACGGCCCGGTAACGAAATTGTCGCGGACCGGTGGTGTTTTTGAAAAATAACTACATGCACATGTTTTAGGTTCCGCTGGGTATTTTCAATGGATTTTTTGTTTTTAGGAGACATAGCGGTTTAGATTAATTATAGCTGTGCATGCTTAACTAACGATTCTAAAATTATCTCATTGAAAGTTTTTCAACACAGTCCACCTTATTTAAACCCAAGCGTAAAATCATATTTAAAAAATACACATATTAGTTCGTATGAATTTTATTACAAAAAAGGTGTTCAAAGCAGGATTTAAGCGCCTTTAAGCATTTCATTTCGTTTTTCGCGTCCCGACACGCGGACAATACCGCACGTGCCGCAGGTCGCATACGTCATGTTTACAGAACGGGAGTACAAATAAATACGAAAACTCCATCAACACGTAAGCAAGCTCCCGCCGTAATAAACAAAAAACGAGAGAAAAAGAAAAAAGGGAAGAAGAACGAGAGAACTGGCTTTATAGTTCAAAAGCAAGAGAACAAAAAAAAAGACTAAATAACATTAAGAACATGATAATTTTATTTTGCGTTGATTCATTTGGCAATTACGTCACCCAATATGTCATGCCGTAAACAACATAGTCTAGTATTGCGAGAAAATGCCTTTTTACTTCAAAAAGCGCAAAAAGGAACTTAAAAATTAAAACGTACAGATTTGACAAAAATAATATCACAAATTTGTAGGCTGTTTAAATTTTTGCAACAGTTTTTTTATTTTAGATCAGTTCACCAGGCAAATTTGAATCTTAAGTTCACAAAACCCACAATAAGCTAGTCGAATTTTGACTATTTTTTAAGTAATCAAAACAATTGGAGAGTTTCAGTGAGTGCAAAGCTTATGGTGTCGATAACAAAAACAGTACCATTTTTGGGGAATTTTATTTTATAGATAAATAAACGTTTCGCAAATTTACTAACATTGTTTGCTGAACACATATCATATATATTGCCATTTTTCCACAACAACTTTTTTGTCCCGAAAGGCCACTGGAATTTATTCCTTGCGCCGCGTTTTCCACCTTTATGCCGAGGGGGGTCATTCTTTTCTCAAAGTGGAGTTACAAACTTCAAACTAAGGTTCCAGCTTGATTATCATTAGTGTCGTTCCAAAGTAAATCCTCGGCAGACGCAGATAGTTGATGTCTTTGTCTTTGTCGATTTCTGTCATAAATATCGGTTTCGGTGCGATAGCGGTTTGGATTATGGTTGGGTCTCTCTAAACTTTGGTAATAAACTGGCGCTGCACCGGCGAACTCATTGTAATATTCTTGCATATGGGCGTGGTGGGGGTGTGGCAGAGTTTCGACGGAGTAGGGTGCTTGTTGTTGCGGGAGAATTTGCTGAGGAACTCCGTTTGCTCCGACTTTCCATGCTTCCGACTTGGACCTGTTGAAATTGGAGGTTACAGTTTAGAGGCAAGTTGGTAAGAAATGTTTGCTGGGCGTAGGGACAATGGTTTTAGGTAAATTTGAACAAGTTTAGGCTATTCGTATCATTAAAAAACAAAAACCTGCTCAAAAAGGTTTTTTTCTGACAAGTTATACAACCCCGATTTTGAACTTTCGCAAAAGTACTTCTAATCAAACTGTTGTCTAAAATTGACAAAAGGTTAAAAAATATTAAAACTAAATGGGCTAAAAGTTTCCTAATTTTTATCTACCGAAAAAACTTTTGCATCGAACTGCTTCATTCACTTTGTGTTGAAAAATCTTAGAGAGCACTATTTTTGCGTTATTCAAACATACAATTCTACTTCATTTTTAGTATTAACAACATCCGGTTTGGAGTCAAACACCTAAATATCTCAACATTTTCCCATCATGCACCTGACCAATGTTACACCTACAGTATACAAACATGCGCTTACTCCCAATACGTCATCGGGTAAACAACCAATCACAGAACAGAACGAAGGTTACGTGATTTATGGTGATTTGCTTGTGGTTAATAAACAATGCAAAGCCGTGCATAATCTGTCAGGCGAAGTGATGTCAATGATTGCGTCACGATTAAGACGTAATTGTAAGTCAAATAAATGGATGATGTGGAATATGCCTGGCTATTTACAGAAAATAACTATTTACTGTTCATGCCCATTTTTACCACATAAAATTAGGCAGGCATTTCATACCATTAATTGGTCTTCTTGAGTAAGGAGCAGCTACTGACAAAAGATTTTTTAATTGTTTATTCCAAAGAAGTAATAACCAAAAACCTTATCAAAGTAAAACTATTTTCCATTGGCAGGGGAGCATTTTCTGGGCCGTGAACTCGTCATAAAGCTTTTAAAATACCGAAAAAGATAAACAGGGTCAATTTGTTTTAAATTGGCCCCAAGATCAAATTAAAAAAACTATGCTCAAAAAAGGGGGGGGGGGGGGGGGGGGGGGGGGGGGGGGGGGGGGGGGGGGGGGGGGGGGGGGGGGGGGGGGGGGGGGGGGGGGGGGGGGGGGGGGAATTTTCGACAAAAACGTTTGTCGTTGCATTTCATTGTTTTTAAACGAACAATGAAGGCAGACAAAACAATGCCTTTTCATTTCTTTCAAGGGTTAATCAAATAAGTTAATGTGAAGCAGTAAAGAGCTTAAAAGCGCGGGGTTACTCGGGGTCACACCCAGCGTCGAGCAGCGGTGATCACGTGACCGCTTTGTACCTGTGATGAGCCGAGAGCCTGGCAGGCATGATGGGGCCCGGAAAGGGGCCTCGGCGGGGGGGGGGGGGGGGGGGGGGGGGGGGGGGGGGGGGGGGGGGGGGGGGGGGGGGGGGGGGGGGGGGGAAGATAATGACCAATCAAAGAGTTTCTAATGATAAAATTGTGACTGTTGGTTTGTAATTGTGTGGCTAATTTGTAGTGTAATGGGAAACTGTTATCTCTAAAAACGTATTCACCGTTAGTTAGTCGGACAGTGCCTTTGGTATCGTGTACAACAAAGGCTAAGTTTGCGTATTTCAAGGTTCTTTGACCATACCACATTTTAGGGAAATACCCATATGTCCAACTTATCAAACAAGTTTTATTATTAAGCCAAAAGGTATGCAAAAACAAAAACTTGTTTCCAAAATCTACTTCATGAGAATATCATGAGACAAGTCCTAATCATTGTGTGAAACCCTTTAATTCATTGTTTGGAATTTCAGCAGAAACCCAATTCATTTATTCTTGCTATGTTGCTTGATTTTTAACATCAAGTTTAGCTCCGTTTTTCGATTCCAGCCTATTTGTCTTTGTGTACAGCTTTGAGCCTTTTGTTTGTTATTGCCGACATGCACGTTAGTTTACCTTCTAGATTTCCTCTCACGCGACGGATCGCTGGCGACATCTAGTGTCAGGTTGGCACGAGCAGGTGAAGGCCCGCTAGGAGGCGCACGATCGGGCTTGCGACGCGCCTTAGACGCACGGGGTAAAGTTCCCGATGAGTACACGACCACTGGTGGAGAAGGGGTTCCCCTCGGGGGCGAATCTACAAAGCTTGGGGAAGACCGGAGTTGGCTCGCTGTGGGGCTGTACCTGGGGCGAGCCCCTGTTGGTTGTTTTAAAGTAAAAATCTCATTGCTGTTGACGTCCTTATTGCGGTTTGAGTTTTTCGACTCGGGACGTTTTTGAGACTTGGCGGGACTCGTAGCTGCCCTTTCCGGTGGTTTCGTTGCAGTTTCTTTGGCTTCAGCCGCTTTACGCGAACGACTCTGAGCGCGTTTAACACGGGGAGGTGGCTTCGGCAAGTCACCTTCTCCCTGACCACGCGACGGAGTGCGACCACGTGACCGGTTCTCGTCTCTGATTGGTTCTTTTCTGCTGCTGTCGATATTAATTGGTCCATGCGGCACCAACGAAGGTTTGATTCGACTTTTAAAGCTTGGAGTATGCACAATAATGGTGGGCGTCTTTAACGGTCTGACGTCATTGCCTACGTCACGGGACGCGCTTAACAGGTCATCGGCGCTCTGGTGACGTTGAACAGACTTTAGGGTCCCAGTATCACCGCCCTCATCGGATAAAGAGTCGTCAACCAAATCTTCATCACTCGAATCGCCAAAAAAAGTTGCTCCGTCTTGTCGAGGGGGCAGCGGCGTGTTCGGGGCACTTTTGGTCACACTGAATGCGCTGACCGTATGACCCTCTGGACTCATGGTCAGTTTTTGAATGACCACTGTGTCCTGGCCCGATTCTGGGCTTTTCTGTGGGGCCTCTGTGCCCCGGAATTGACCTTTTGGGATGGGACCTTTCCGTTTTGCTTTGTATCTGCATTAATCATATTTTCTGTTGCTATGTTGATCTCAAAGAGAAAATCTTCAATGCCATTGGAGGTCATGTCCAGAAAATGCAAACATGCAGTTTTAAGGGTAAGTATTCACTAAGAAAGACATTCCATGAAGAGATAGGTATAAGAATCGGTAAACTCTGCAAGTTAAAACTCGAACATGCCAATCAAACAGGGTCTTTCACCTCTAGCATTTGCACCACATTTGTCACATTGCATTGAAAATGAGTTATGACACTTGGACATCCATAGGGTTATTAGGTACTGACCAACTTTGGTCAGTTGGTGTTAAACGGTCTATATTAAGCTGTCATTTGGGTCTGTACATGGTAAAGTCCAACATTTAGATTTTAGAAAGTGGTCACCAAGACATGCAAAAGAATAATAGTTTTATAAGTCTTTAATAAGTTTTTAATCTTGCCTATCGTAGCTAGTCACCGAAAGAAGTGTTACTGAAATTTTGTTGTTACTGTGGTCTGCCGAGAGCATTCTGGTTAGTGTATGTAGTTTGCACAACGCGTGTGTGTACAGCTTCCAAAGATTACCAAGATTTGTAAGCAAAGAAGGACAGAAATGTGTTAGTTTGTGAATGCTGTGTTGTTTATTAAGCAAGTTGTTATTTGTTGAACCAGCCTAAGTAATGAATTGACTTTTAAGTTTGTGTGGAGTTTTTGTAAGTTTAGGACATGCCATTGCAAGTACACCAAAGCAGCAAAAGCAGACAGTTTTTTTTCATTCTGTCTTGCACCACTGTGCTATATAACAATCATAAGTCAATGCACCCCAAACAATTTCGAAAACTATAACTTCTGCAAAAAAATCCTTCTAGAAATCACCCAAAAAACTGTACAATTTGCACCAAACAACCCATTCTGCCCATGCAGTATGAACCAGTATGTATTTTTTTACAAAATAAACCACAAAAACGTACCCAGACTCCTGAGCTTGCGTGGTTGGTGGTCCGTTGCCTGGCAACAACCTTGCGTCATCGGAGTGCCAACGATGCGGCGGTGGTCTCGAAGCAGCCTGGTCCACGGGCACTGAGGAAAGTCCAGACATAAAATGTTGTTGTCTTGACGACGGGTAATCCCCAACGTCGCTACCGGCGTGGATCACGTGATTTCGCGCATGATCGAGCGGGTCGCGGGCGTCGTGTTGCATGTAGTGAAGTAAGAGTATTTGTTGATGTTGTTCATGCTTTTGATTAGTCCTTCGTTGGTGTTGCACCGTGTTATAGTGATGCTGAAGTGCTGATTTCACAGGCTCGGGTGCTGTTACTGGCACTTGAGGAGAAACGTAATTGAGTGGTTGGTTAGAGGGATGCATTTGATTTGGTTAGGATGACAATGAGTTTAGAAATGACCAATTGGTTAGTTCATTTAGACATATGTCAAGTTTTTCTGATAAAAATAACACTGACTGCATCAAAAATTTTGCACTGTTTTAGTGGGCTTAAGAAGTTAAATTATTGTAAACATTTTGGAGTAAGTATAACATAGCGTTACAATGTACTTTTGTTTGACATGCATGTTTAATGTTAAAGTTTATATTTTGTTTGAAACCATATTATTTGATTCATGCACTTGTCAAAATGCGAGATATTTATGTGCATTCATATTGTTGTTGTAAACATAAAAATATTGCTTATGACACAAAAATTGTAAGGAAGAGAAAATACCTGATTTTTGATGCTGCAATTTTGGTTGGCGTTGCGTTTTATACAGTAACAATGGGGTGTCATTAGGGGATTTCCCACCATTTGGAGGGGGTTTATGTTGGAAAATATTTGCCCTTGAGTGGCTCGATGCCTCAGAGGGTCTGAGGGGGGGGGGGGGGGGGGGGGGGGGGGGGGGGGGGGGGGGGGGGGGGGGGGGGGGTGACAATTACCTTAATACTAGGGATGGGTCAAAACTGCAAATGTTTTGTTTGGTCGAGCACGGTCGGTGCATCGTGATGTCACAAACATTCCCAATTCCACGCTAGTTTTGTGGATTTTCACGGTCCCTTACATCACCAGGGGTGTATTTTAGGTTGTACAGGCCCCATAAATACGTGTCATTTTAACATCTAGCGCATTTTAAAAACGGTCAATTTTGTTCTTGAATACCCTTTCGAACACTAGTTTCATAAGTTTACAGGGCATGAGTATGTAAATTTAATGCTCGAGTTAGTTCGTGCAACAGCTCGGTCGAGCACTAAGCATTGAAAACAGCACTTGGGTTCTGGCTCAGCTCTGCCCATCCCTACTAAATACATATCTAAAATAGGACCAAGTTGAAAATTTAACTTACGAACTGCCTCGTTGCGATGGAGCCTTTCCAGGTGCAAGAAGGTGCTTTTGATATTCTGCCCATGTTTGTTCGGAAGTCTAAAATAAAGACATGTCAAAACCTAACAATTAGAACCAACACATTGTATTAAACCAGCAAACAACGGTAAAGGTAAGTATTGACTTTACATACCGAATGTGGCAATCTTGGATGATTTCCTAACTCAGTTTGCCTTTCACCACGAATTGATCCAGCAACTGAAGGTTTTTTCTTGGTGGCAATGTGATTTTCAAGAACACGGCGAATGTCCTACATTTAACAAAAAGCAGTGTGAAAATTGAATACCGTACAACTGGAAAAATGCACTTATAAGGTGGCAACGACAGAGCGAGAAAAAGAGAAAACGCAAACTTTGACATACATGAATGTAAACATGCAGGAGAGGTCGCCACAAGCAACTGTTTTATAAAACAAGTGCTTTTGCAAAACAAACTACCTGATCATTAAAATTTGTTTTGTTTTATCATTATGAAGTTTATGGTGTGTAACGGGTGGAATATGGTACGTAAAATGGATAATTCTATGCAATACCACAAAGTAGCACAGGTTAAAAGTTAACATAAAATGGTAAAGTATAAATACCTCTTTTTTACTCTGGGCACTGGCACTTTCACAAACACTAGCCCTGCTGCTGTATTCATAAATAGAAGGCACCCAACCCATTCCAATGTCCTGATACACAGCATTGTTATAATAATCTCGATGAGTTTCAGACATGGGTGGTTCCATATACTGGGGCTGAAAAGTTGTTAAAGAAACAAATAATGCACAATTACCAATCAGAAACCCTGTTTTTGAACTAAAAACCAAAAAGTTAAAATTAGTCCTACAAGCATCAAGGCAATAAATGATAAGCAGAAAGTGCACATTGTTTTAGCCTACACGGTCTCATCAGTGCAGCTGGTGACAAGTAACCAACTAGTGGCACTCAAGGCTAAAAAGCCATGGCTACACTAGACGCCATATCTTGTCACCAGCTGCACTGATTTGGTTGAAACAGGCTGCAATGTCTGCAGGTTAAAATTTATCGTTTTACAAAACTCCTGCTCCAAAGTATAAAAATGTTTTAAAAGTTAAACAAACAGTGTTTGTTAATATTATGCAGTCTCCATTAATCATTACTAAACACAAAGATGTGAATAACTGACTAAATTTTAAAACTTTTTTTCTGCTAAAGGCAGCACATACCTTGCTTTGACCATCAAAATTCGGCGACTGGCCTTGATTTTGGCTTTGATATGTGTTATATCCATGGTAACCTTGCTTTTGATACTGCTCCATATTCCCATGCATTTGCTGGTCATTCCTTTTACTTGTGTATTGTACTGGTTTTTGAGTGCTATGAGTGACAGTCATTGGGCCAGAATGCTGTCGGGTCAAAGGAGGCGGCCGGACTGCTGCTTGGGGGTTATTCGCTTGGGTCCAAGCGGGGTTTACTGGGGTTGATAAGGACAATTGCCCCGAACTACGAGTCAAGTACTGCATTCTGATATTAAGGTTTGTGTCAAACTGTGGGGGTAGGTCTTGTGCACTTTGTCCATGCTGTTTAGCGTGCAAATGATCTGGTGCCGTATGTACCGCCTGCGGCACATTGTATGCTTCATATTGTTTAGTCTCCGCCCCTTGAAGTTGGTTTTGTATGTGTTTTTGGTACGAGGGCTTTTTCCTGATAGCAGGTCTGTGTGGGGATTTGGATGGATTGTTCGAAGACTCAGTAAAACTTGAGCTTCGTTTACGGAAACGGTCAGATTGTTGGGATGGCTGCGTAGACTCCTCAATCTTTGGAAGTCGCGACTGTTTATCCAGTGATTGGTCCTGATCAGCCGGACTTGTAATGATAGGTGTGCTTTTTGTGGACAGCTCAGAGAGAGCAGTTTCACTGACCTACACAGAATAAAGGGTTGTTTCACAAATGGGCGTTATACCGAATAAAGACAATCTCCTAAGCATTCCTAGGACTGGCATACTATAATTTATAAATCAGTATGCCGTGATAGCTGGTCTGCATCGCCGCTTCAGGGCTGATCCCAGTGTGAATATATTCATCTTAGCTATGTTACCATGTAATTCCCTGTTTGTTATGTTTGTTAGTGTTTATGCTGTTTCAAACATATTGATTTTCATTGAAAAAATCTATAGACAGACACTGGGGCAAAGTATAAGCTACTATTTTCTTGGATTTAAATCGAAACCACTTCCCCATTTAAGCTGTTACAAATTGCATGGGGTACTAACCTCTCGCTGAAGCTTGGTCATGTTGAATGAGTCCAATACATTTTCAGTGGAGCCCGTTACTCTTACGTTATGATTGTTTTGGTTGCTGTTTGCACTTAGGCGACCTTCATAATCAACATAGCCTCCATCCAGGTCGACTTTCTGTGCCAAGGATGGGTCAAGAGGATGGGAAAGTTTAATCTGTAAGCAAAATGATTTACATTAGGCTTTGGCTCTAAGGTAGTTAAGGTATGGAAACTTTGTGTATTCGTGATTGGTTAATGGCCAGGAAATATAGAAAGTAAATCAATGATTCTCTGAAGTGTGCTGAGAGATTACCAAGTGGGTCGGGGGGGGGGTTTTGTGTATTCGTGATTGGTTAATGGCCAGGATCAATGTAAATCAATGATTCTCTGAAGTGTGCTGAGAGATTACCAAGTGGGTCAAAGAACATTACACTTTAATAGGCCTGATATATATGATTTTATATAGGTGTGTTGTGAGTTTTGGTCTGCATGTATAGGGATGTGCCAAAACTGCAAATGTTCTGTTTGGTCGAGCACCGAGCATCTCACTTTAATGCTCGGTGCTCGGCCGAGCACGCTCGGTGCATTATGACGTCACAAAAAATCCCCTTTCTACGTTTTAGCTCTACAAGGCCTCTTACGTCACCGGTGGTGTTTTATTAAGCTGTACATGCCCATAAAGTACGCGTTTTTCCACCATCTAGTGCATTTGAAAAATCATTCGTTTTTGTTCATAGACACCCTTTAGAACACTAGTTACGTATGTTAGCAGGGCATGAATATGCAAATTTAACGCTCGGGTCAGTTTGCGCAACTGCTCGGCCGAGCACCGAGCATTAAAAACAGCGATGCTCGGTACCGAGTACTCGGGTTTTGGCTCGGCTCGGCCCATCCCTATGCATGTACGCTTCAGGGCTGATGCAAGTATTGAATATGTAATCCCTCTTATGTAGACAATCTAGTTGGTTGTTATTCTTGAAAAGTAAGAATTGCGGATCCAAATTGTGCATTGTACATATTTTTGATACCACAAACACTGATGTCCAATTTTTACAGCAATGTGATAACATTGCTGTAATGCAATACCAATGTTTTCATCATTCCAAGATAATTAAAAAACAACTAATTTGACTTCTTTGCAAGCTGAATACTGCGGTTGAATGTGAATTTAAATCATAACGGTCTTTCAAGCTTAAACTGTTTGAGCAGATGGGGGGGGGGATTTGACTAATTTGACTTCTTTGCAAGCTGAATACTGCGGTTGAATATGAATTTAAATCATAACGGTCTTTCAAGCTTAAACTGTTTGAGCAGATTTTTGTGATCATGTTTTCCATTTACTTATACTTGCTTAGGTTTACGTTTTATGATTGTTTACCTTGCTGCCTGTAAGGCTGTGGGATGGTGAAATGTCCCTTTGTTCAGGGGATCGAGTATCTTCACTTAACCTACTGGTTGTTGAGTTGGTTTCAATGCTGTCAAGCGATGATTCATGCCAACCTTGTTTAGAGCGTGACCTGGAAAATTATAAAGCAACACATTAAGGACAATCACAATATAAATTAAAGGCAATGTTTTTCATTACAAATAGTATTTTTTGCACCAAAACTGTACAGCTTGTGGGTGACAACCACTTTAAGGATATTTTACGGTAATGAATAAATTGGCAAGGAACAAAAAAGGAAACATCTTCTTAATCAGCACCTTTAATATACATACAATCATGACATTTGATTGTTGCCGACGTCAGACTCTGACAGGGCACCTCTATTGATTGATTTTATAAATGCTAAGATATCCCATTCTAAAAGGCCTAAAATTGACTAAAAAAACTTTCATGAGTACTTTCATGTGGATTTTAACTAAACTTCACTACACAAAAAATTAAGGGGGGGGGGTTAAAAGGCCTAAAATTGACTAAAAAAACTTTCAGTACTTTCATGTGGATTTTAACTAAACTTCACTACACAAAAAATTAAATTTAAGAACATACAAAAAACATACTTGGTTGGATAGTCCCACTTTACAGAGATCCATTTTCGAGGAGGAGGTTGTAGGGTCTTGCTCTCATCCACTGATGGATATTTCTCGGGCGTTGGAGGCAACTCTGCATGACGTTGATGTGAATGGAAGTCTTTGCCCTTTCCGGGTCGTTCAAAGGAAGGAGGTGGGGTCACTGACCTTTAAAACACGAAGGTTTGATTGTTAGTTAGACCATGATTTTAAACCGATGTTTCCACTTTTGCTAGGTTTATTGTCCTGTCGCGATTTGCTTAATTTATTGTCGTGTAATATTTAGACTTGTTGTGTAATAACAAGATTGTGACTGCCTTGGTGTTCTGCAAGATTGTTTTGATGCATGAAGTGTTCTGTGGCTCAAAAAAGGTTGAGTATTTTTTTGCAATTTTAAACTAGAAAAGTGATATTCTGATATACTTCCATTTTATATATTCCATACGATATTTACCAATTTGGGGGGGGGGAAAGCACTGACTTAGACAAAACTACAATGTGTTTGACCCAGCACCAAATATGTCATGCCATCATTTGTTGGGCAGTCTATGGGCATTTATAACATCTAACAGACATGACATAGCAATTGATTAGAAAAAAGTATTTTTTTGCAATTTTAAACAAGTTCATCATGATTTGCTCCAGCGCTGAGTATTAAAAACAGTATTATTTGTCAATAACTTGGTTTGTCTTGGTTATGTACTGATAAACTGTGGCCAAATACAGCCAACAAAATAAGGTATTAAAAATGTTTACCTTTTCATGGCCAGCACTTCGTTAATATCGACATCAGCTGGGGATCGATTCCTTCTTTGCATCATTGCCGATGCAGGTGCACGGGACTGGTTGAGAACAGCTGGAGTACTGTGTGTTGATAATGCATCACCCCCACTGCTTAGGGACATATCATCATCCAACAGAAGACCTGGAAATAGTTATTTAATTTAAAACTGCATTTGTTGGGGGTTGATCTGGGATTATAGTCAAGATCAAAATATTGTTTTTGAATCATACAGCAAAGCATCTCTTTTGAACTTAACATTCTTTTTTCGACTTTTGTGGGGTGACTGCTGAGTCTGTGTAGCTCCATTGGTAGAGCACAGGTCCCAGAAAAATTCCTGTTGTGGGTTCGAACAACGGCTAGATTTTTCTAGACTGTGTCATATGGAAATGCTTAGGAGACCAGCCTAATTTCAGTGTAATAATAGGCCTGGCGTATTATGACCTTTTTTCAACTGTCACTAAAGCACAAAACTTGCTGAACAAACTGTATGGTAACTATTTTAAACCATGGGATCTTTTTGCATATGTGGCAGATTTTGCTGAAACATAAAGCTCTTCAATACATGGACATGTGCTGAGCACTCAAAAAGACGATTCTCAGTACAGAATAAATTTGTACAAAACTCAGCTTGTCTTGAGCAATTTTTTGTCATGTTAAGTGTTAAATCACATGGTCAGGCCTTTTGGAAATTAAACTACAACCCTTACCATCAGACATTGAACTTCTTTCTGACTCGGTTCCATCCCTGAAGCTTATGACACCATCTTCGAAGATCATGTCAGTTGATTCATCGATGAGCATTGAAGCACGATCTGATGGCTTCTGTCCACACTTCTTGCGTAGGACATTGATTTTACCCTCAACGGTCTGCAACAATCAATACATTTATGTCACTAAAATTTAGAAGTTGTTGTGCATAGCAAAACGGTTCAAGTAACTTTGCTATAGCAGATTTTTTGTGTGTTTTATGACAAAAATTCAAATCTGTGAGAATGGGCAAGGCTGTTTCGATAATTAGCCCAAATGCATGAAATGTTCAAAACAAAACCAAAATATTTGTGCAGAAATTCTACCGGTTGGCCAAGCTGGTTTTTAAAATATATATATATATATACAGTATTTAAAACCAACTTAATTTAAATTTCTGATTTGTAGCATAAATGTAACAAAAATACAACTAAATTTTTGACAACAACTAATCTTAATAATGTATAAATTTTATGTAATGTAAACTCATTAGATTGTCAGCAAACAAACCAAATATTATGTAATTTAAATGGAGTGTACAGCTTCACAAAGATGGAACGCATGATATTTGACTTCCACACCACTGACACTTTAATCATGCCCTCAAGCCTTGTTCAGTTTGTTGAAAATACAGCTCAATTTGTTGAATTAAAGAATAATACCATGGCATTGATTTTTATCATCTTAAATGCATGCCAAAAGATTTGACTTATTTTTGATGATACAAACCAGTATAAAAATTATGCAAAAGTCTTGCATACTGATTACACAATACACAAGCTACAAAATTTTTGCCAGAAATATTTGTCATAGCAATTAAGTCACCAGCATATTCGAAGTACTAAAATGTGTACATATATATCCAAGAAGGTAAAGTCGTCAATTTAAGCAATACAAAAATATACACCAACAATACCTTTATTATTTGCCAGCTTACAACTTCTAATATAAAACAAATTTTTATCACAATCACAGATATTTCTCCTAAAGGCCTTTCTTGATTTTAATGATCGTCACTAATCAGCTAAGCAATGCTTACTTCCCTAGTGTATGTCTGTGTGGTGTTTAGGATGACTTGTAGATAAAAATTTGATTTGTTGACGTTTTTACCAACCTGAAGTTTTTCTATTGACTTTTTGTAGGAGTTTAATCTTTTGTTTCGCATTCGGCCTTTTGTTGTTGGGTCATAGGCAAGCTTTTTAGCTGCACTCGCAATTTGAGTAAGAATCTCAAATTCAGTTTCAAGTTGACTCAACTCATCTGATGCATCTGTAGCCTCAGAACTAAATCCAGAAGAGGATGAGGAAGCTGCTGTCACTGTTGCTGGGTAATCCCTTTCCTGAAAGCAAATACACATGTACTTTTAGCTATATGATGTCCAAGGTATAAAGGTGTGTGAGTTGAGTTGAATTTAATTTCCTTGGTAAAACAACACATAGCGACACAGTTGCACGTAAACAATCACCAAGCTGGAAAGCTGCACAACATGGAAATGTTATGAAGCATTTATTATTGAAAAAAATCACCGACAACCTATTGTAAAGCCTCATTATCGAATGTAATAGTATGTCCAGTACATAACTTTGGCAAGAAGAAAAAATAGTGCATGTCTAAAAGCAAACTGTAATGGTTCACAGCACTTTAAACAAAATGATACACAACACTTTAAACAGTTTTATACTCAACATCAAACGAATAATAGAATAGGTGCAACTTGCTTTTGTATCAGTTGTGTCCAAATTGTAATAAACAAAGGGTATTTTGCCTAAGTTACCCCTCCAATGTATTATACTTACCATGTAGTTTCTAGAGTTTGTCTTGTTTCTCAGTTTAACTTTGAACTCTGCACCAATCCTTTTCTTGATTTTTGGACGCTTTTCATTAGGGTCCATGTACCGAATGTATTCTGGTGGTAACTTGCCAATTATCTCCTACAGAATATAACCAACAAAACCAAAATGTCAAATTGATCTTATTAGCTTGATTACAAGTGACATATAAGGCACAACCTTTTTAAATTAGAATTTAAAATCAAGAAAAGTTCTATATTCTCAGAAACAAAATTTTTGATCTCAATTAAAGCAAAATAAAAAATAAAAACACCTAATTTAATTTGCCAGACAACTTAAATCATTTGGCAAATGCATGTAAAGGGGGGGGGGCGTGTAAGACACAACCTTTTTAAATTACAATTTAAAATCAAGAAAAGTTCTGTTTCTCAGAAACAAAATTTTGGATCGTAACTAAAGCGAAGTAAAAACACTTAATTTAATTTGCCAGACAACTTAAATCATTTGGCAAATGCATGTAAAAGATTTAAACAACTTTATGAGAAGATTGAAAAGTCTAATAATAAAGAACTTTAAACTGTAAAAACAAATCGAAAACTTGAATATTAAATCTTCAGTTGTTATTAAATATACCCACCGCTTCCTGGAGACATAGTTTTTTCAACTCTTGTACTTTGTCGTACAACCGATCCTCCAGCTCAGTTCTCCTGGTTTTCAATGCATCAGACATTTCCTGTTTTGCCGCTCGAACTTCTGGGGTTTCATCTTTGCTTCCTGGGATAAACAAAAGCACAAAAGTCTTGTTAATACCTGATGTAAACTTATTTTTAACAATATTCTTTTTAGCGCTAAACATCACAATGTAGATATTGTTTCAGCAAAACTTTATCAGACAAAAATTGTGATTTTATTCTAACAAGGTACCAAGCATGTTTGTTTCTATAAAAAAGCTGTTGTTGCTAGGCATAATATCAACCTTATAGAGCTCTTCTGGCAATTGTATTTTTGTACTGATGTTTTGACGTCCCATACAGGTCGCCTTCATCAGGGTAAATAACACTGACACCAGAATGTCACTACAAAAATACAATTACTAGAAGAGCTCTATAAGGTTGATGTTTGTTTTTGTTTTGTTAAATTTTTCCCAGTTGCAAAACATTGTAGCTAGTCAACGGTTACCAAACTCTACTTTTTAGCTTTCAACAATTGGCAACCTTCAGATTTGTAAGATTTACTTTTGCTTAGTTTCTAACAGTACCAAATTTCTTTGTACATAACTTCAGGAAATTTCAAAGCAAAAAAACACTAAATCAGGTGCTATACTTAAACTTATTCGCAAGACAATTATTTGTACATAGTTTGTTTTTTTACCTTTTTTAACAGTAACATCCACATCCTTAATTTGCTTGCGTGTCATCACAGGTGTGTCTTTTAATGGAGTAATCAAACTTTGACTGTTGCTGGTCAGATCGTTGCTTAGGTTTGTTAGGTTGTTGCTCGAATTGAGCTTTGTCTGTTGCAAAGATATATATTTGTTTTAAACTCAGCAATAATGGGATAAATTTGAATTGGACATATTTGTTAAACAAAGAAATAACACAATTTTTTGCATGTTTAAAGTTGTTTAGAGACAGTTCAAATGTTGAAATTTTACCAATAAAATGATGCAGTTTATAATTAAACAATTCGTTTACAATAAACAGTACAACATACAAAAAATCGCCTGCCTCAGGAAAAATCATATTCCACAATCAATTCTACCAACATGTTGTTACCTTGCTCTGCTTTCGATCTAGGTAGTAATGGTGTTGAGCAATTGACATACTCCAAATAGTCTTGATGAGTGCTGGAGATCCATACCAGGCATGAACTTTGACCTCTGAACTGGATTTGCGTGGGTTTTCTGTTGACAAATGGTCCCTGGAACCAATACTGTTTACCCTTTGTTGGCGATCATTTACTTCGATGGAAAACTTCTTCTCACGAAAGTATAGATTCTCTAATTGCCTCCAGTGGAATGTCTGTTTATCAACATTGAAAAGTTATCATTTAATTGGCTGAAATGAATTGACATAGTTGGAAATAATAAAACAGCAGTATATACAAAAGCATCAAGCCAAAAAATAAAAACCTGATACAAAAAGCATAAACACCATTCACACAATAGACCATAGTATTTGATTAAACAGAAGCTGTTTAAATAGGGCAGTTGTAATATTTTCACATTTTTTACATTCTTCAGATTGTCATAATACACAGTAAGTTATTATTATTCCAATTAAATGTTTTATTACCAAACTGAAAACAGTAATAAACATACATGTTGCCAATAGCTAAACAACAGTTATAATGTTCAAGATACCAATGTTTGAAAACAATATTATATTTTGAATACACAACGTATAGAAAATCCATTAGACTCAACAATCAGTCCCATGACATTTTAATGACACCATCACAGCGGGCAAACGCCAGGTCACTCTACTTAACCCACTTCCAAGCCCTTGCCTGACGAAGCAAGACAGGCCAGTTGCTATATGTCGAAATAAAGGCTCTGAATCACTGCGTTCGACAATTACGTCACTAACGATTCGCTCGTATAAACCGAACAGGTTTTGGACTAATTAGTTTGGAATGGCGAATTTCTTTTCTTTTACCCGCTACCAATAACAAATCTTAAGACTTGAAAAACCGAATACCGTATTTACTCGATTGTAAACCGTACTCGATTATAAGCCGCATGCTGTGATGTTAGATACTAGCGTTTTATAACTCACACATTCCTGAATATAAAATTGATGTGTTTTTGATAGCTGACTGATTGAAATGTATTTTCAGACGGCACTGTCCAATCCATACAATAAGTAGAACCTAAACACAGTTTCTGCGTAAATCAGATGAGACTTACGCAAGCTCAGTATCTAAATCTGTTGTTGCTTACTGTGCGCGTGACGTTCCTGGCTTAAACACAAACGCTAACTACAGCTCAGTCAAGGTCGACCTCGACGCATACCACACTATAGCGATTACAGACGATTAGTCATCGTTTTTGGTTAAATGCCTGTGCTCAAAAATCTGTATATTTATCACAAGTTCGTGCTTGCGAGTTTTTCGTACCTTTCCTTTAAGTCTGGGTCAGGACATTTTAGTTTTTACAGAAATATAAAGACGGAGACTAAGCTACTGTTGAGCTACGTCATATATTTATTACGTCACAGCATTGACCCCAATATACTTTTCGGAGAACCAAATTTTGCATTTCCACCTTGCAATTGTTTTTTACTGTTGTGACTAGGTCATAAGATTTTGTTCAGGACATATTCTTGTTTTCCAACAACTTTGACGTCTTGCATTCATTTCCTGTATTATTTTAAGGTGCCACAAAGCTATGCAAATTGTAGCCTCACAAAAACCTTACCTGTCCTGCTTATAACAAAAAAAAGTTTGATTTGAATAGTGTCGGCCGAAAACGAAGGGTCAATTGTACCTATTTAAGTTTTGGATTTTTGCATGTTGCATTGGAAGTATGTAAATCTCAAATTCAAACCGACTGTCACAGTGTCACATTCTGCAGTGCACTGGAAGCTTATTTGATCAGACACACTTTTTAGCCTCTTCAAAATAGCATTTAACATGTACAATACAATGCGGCCAAAACTGTTTTTAGGAAAATCTGTTACAGCAAAACTGTCATCTATACTTTCATCTGCAAAGCTGTTTTGCTAATGTTACAGCTGACTGCATAAAACTGGTTTACAACTGGTCTTGTTTGGTAAAACTCTCACGTTGCAAGGCAACAGCGTGCGATCCAAGCGCTGCCAGCAAAATCCTTCTCGCAAACTATGACTTGATAGGATTTACGTGATACCAAGACACGCTGCTGCTGTAATCAGATTAACTGACTTTGGGAACACAGACAACGCCGACTTATGCTTTCTCGATGTTAATAAGCTCAGTATCGAATGTCTTCACATAAACGTTTTCTTCGACGGCTATTGGACAGGCAATGAAGCGTTCTAGAATCTTTTCAAGAAACTTGTACAGTAGGGTGGAAAGCATGCCCTGATCTAAAGCGATTTACAGCCAAATTCAATGGCGCATTCTTTCGAAAGGTTAAAGCTGAACCCAGGTCGTGCCGTTTCGCTAGCTCAGCCATGAATATTGTAAAACACGATGGGTATTACGGAATGCCTAACCCTAGCTTTCAACCAAAGTGCTGTATCTTTTAGCACATCAATCTATTTTTTAGAGTTTGGATTTTTAAAGGCATGAACACTGAACTGTCGTTTAATTCATCTTCTAAAAACCTCTCTGTTATTACTATACAGTGCAGTGTTTCCAAATGCCTCTCAAAATTTTAGCGGGTTGAACCATATTCCAATGCTTCACTCACATCACTAGGGAAAATTATTACATCGTTTGTGCTACTGGACCGCAATAATACACTATTGGCTATCGAGCGCTTAGAATCAATGCCCTAGAAACTGACTACGAACGCATAAAACCTATTCCCTGGTCCGATGACCGAGAAATGCCGTACAATCGCCACGAAGGCCTTTCAAGATCTCTGATAGTGGACAAAGCAAGGGAAATATGCCCAGTCAAGAGGCTCTTGGAGTTATTGTCACGGAATCCCTTTGGTTGTGGGTATTTAAACTGTGGACTGCTGGTTCCGTAAACAAGGCTGTGAAAGTGTACGACTCTTTGATCGCAATGAACTTTTCACCACTGGATAAATGCAGTGGATAACTGGAGCGTCTATATTGGGTGCACTATTGGGTGCTACAGGGTAGAACAGGTTCACCTTAAATCATGTTTAAATCGTCAAAACGTACAGCACAGTTGTAATTGCTCAAATCGAACACTCAATTCTTTAAGATGGGCAAACGAGGCATGACGATAAAGTGAACAATTAACACATACAGAAGAGCATTAAATGTGCACCAAATATGTGTTGTTGTTTCGCGTGCTTGGTGTCTCACTACGTAGGCGTTCCTTTCGTCTCAACCCACCGTTTTTGCACATACAAAGATCGTAGGATACAGGCTGCTTGCTTGGCATAAAATCCGCCCTGTCACTTTGCGTGGTTCAAAGCGGTAGCTCATTAACTGTTGTTTGCTTGTGGATTTAGTCCGGCTATAGCAACCTGGGTTAAATCGGTCTAATCGCGTAAAAAAACGCTGATTCTCTAACTAGGTTTCCCATTCTTTAGTAAAACTTGAACCAGTAAGGTGATTCACGACCCAACCACTAATCTCAAAGTACTACTGTGAACAGCCGTTTTGTAACTTTAGTAGAGCACAAACTGATAAGCTGCGTATTTTGTCTGGAGAATAAACCAAATGAAACTTTATCCGAGAACAATGCTTTACCGTGCAAACCTTAATGCATGTATTGCTCAAATTTCTAGTACACGCTATGCAATATCAGGCAAGGTGTTAGATAACATAAATGAACAGGTGTCAATTACTGGTGTGATTCACCTGTGAAGATATAGGTTAAAAAACAAAAACAAATCGCTTACCTTAGCAGGTTGAATTCGGTCTGAGATGTGAAACTGTTGTATTCCTTTATAACTAAGCCCTAACCACGGGGGGGGGGCGAAGATATAGGTTAAAAAATAAAACAAATCGCTTACCTTAGCAGGTTGAATTCGATCTGAGATGTGAAACTGTTGTATTCCTTTATAACTAAGCCCTAACCACCAAGATATTCCACTTTTGTCCTGAAAATACAAATCCTTTGTGAGTTGTTTTACGATTGGTTAACGTTAGCACCAACATTACAGTTTAAGATCTTTGCCTCAGACACCAAGTTTATTGATTTTATACATTTATTTGCTGCTGTTGCCTTGACGTTTAAAAACAACATGAAGCATTAAGTTCATAGAGCTCTTCTGGCAAGTATTTTTATTCTGACGTTTCGACCTCCTATATAGGTCGCCTTCATCAGGGTAAATAACACTGAATGCGCGTAGTACAGTGCACAATAAACAAAGGAAAAAAAGAGTTAAACGCAAGCTACGGCAGCAATAGCATATATATGAAGCATTAAGTCGCACAGGCATAACGCTCGCCTATGTGAAACTACACTAATTCACAGCTAGAAGATATAAGCCAACAAAGTACAAGCTAAATCTGCCTGAAAGACTGTATTAAATCTGATTAACCCTTTAGGTTAAAACGTCAACATAGAGTCTAGCCTAGAGTCCACTGAAGGGGACTGACTAACTCTACCCACATCTTATACACACGACACACTCCTCTCTATACGTTTGGGGAGGCACAACAACTAAATACACAGCAAGCTGAATAGGCTAAGTCCACACCGGTTCACCACTTCGCACGTCATTATCACGCATATGTCCTAATTGTTGGTTCGGCCAAAAATCCCAGTAACGTCATTGTCTATTAAGCAAAATCATAGTAATCTACCAGATTTTTTTTTTGTTGGCTTAAATACTCTACATCTAATACAATAGCAACATTTTTTTGACTTTTTAACCAAACGTATTTTTTACTTTTAAATATGACGTACATCGTGTAAATATTACGTCACAAACAGTTTATGTAACTTTTTATCACATTTAAGCATACTTTCCTTTGCATGTATATTTTGCCTGAAATATACATGTAAAGCCAATACATTTTACTAAACACACCCAAGACTGTGACATCATTATCATATACTTGTCGCACCACAAGTCTTATGACTGCTAGCTGCTGGGACACGGCGGGAAGCCTTTCTGTTGTATGTCAAGATGGTCGCTGGTCGCGGTCGGCTGATTAATGTTTAACTAAGGATATATGACGGAAATTCCACGCTTCTATTTGCTCAGGCAGTGCGTAAACAAAGACAACATTGAATTGCTGAATCCTGAAGTTTCAAGACGTGAATTTTGCGTTGTCACTTCTGTTACAAGCAGAAAAATTGATTGGCCTGCCCTAGCACACATAAATTACCTTATTTTTGTATTTAAAACACCTTTTTATGTAAAAAAAAAAGCTACAAACGGGCCAATTTGTAGCATTAATGGCTATGGTTATGATATGACCCCTCTAACCCTTAGTCGAGCACGATCCGCCAATACAGGAAGTAATAGGGCTTATCGGTAGTCTGAATTGGATCCATGGGAAGCAATTGATCGTCGTTGTGATTGGACGATGTAGCCGCGTGATAAGGCAACAACAAAAAAACGTAGATGCGATTTGAACATAATTTAAATGTTATGGAAAGAATTAACTGAATAAAATTATATTACAAAGCACAAAACTGCAACAAAAGCCTATTTTAAAGCATCTTAAAGACAACTGCCTTCAAAGTGGGTATTGGTATACCTAGGCTAAGCCGTTATATCCATATTACGTGACAAACGACGTATAACAGATTCATTCGATACTAGTTAATAATATCACAGTACCACAATCGCGACTTTTCGTATCTCGTGCACCTGTCCACACTGGTTATTGGTTCAACAAAAACTCAAATCTAGAAGCTGTAAAGAAAAATTAAGATTTTCACGATGGTTTCATCGCCAAAATCCATACAAGACAAAGCGGCTGCATAAAGCGATTACAAAACACTACAAAAAGCTTAATAGAGAACTTAATTTTAGCGTGTCTTTGTCAATACGCTTCCTGCAAAACACGCTATGAACCCTAGTGACTCACAAAACACTCATAGTTTAACAGGGCGAAACATTCTTTGCATTCCGACTAGCACAACCAAAATTCTGCGCGAATTCCACATTCGGAGCCAGTTTTGGGCAGATAGGAGGCAATTACAAACGTACAGGTAGAACTAGCTGAATTTCGCTGTACACAGGATGCATTTTGTGCCCTCCAGCTAGAGCTAGATCGAAACGCGGCTACAAGGAAAATTGCCGCACCTTGTCAGAGAATGACACTGCTTATTAGAGCGGAACACGTCATGCTTCAATGCCAACGACTGCGGCTTAACACAGGCAGAAGGTATGTGTGAGGCTTTGTATGCTATTTTTGCACTAAACAGATAAGATCGTCTGTTGTGTAACAATACAGGTGTTCTTTGAGGCTAAGATAGTAGTTTCAACCCTGTTGCGACCCCAGACACCAATCAAACTGGAATAGGTGGGCTAAAACTGAAATTAAACCACCCAAACGTGGACTAATAAGGCTCTGGGTTAAAAAAACAACTTTAGTAAACCGGTAGCCTAAAAAGTTTGCTTAAAAGTGTTCAAATTGCACTTTCTTTTTGAGACACCAACGGCTTTACACTTTTCACACACACACAACGTCCAGGCTTTTCGTGCAATTGGGTAACACACTAACACTACAATGCAAGTTCACTTGCTAAAACTGACAAGTCTAAAAATGTTGCAATATATCATGCTGTAAATGTCAAATACTGCAACGCACTGTCAGCGTGAAACGATTACTGTTGTTTGTACAGCTCCATCAACATGAAGTCTAGCATTCTTAGACACCCGCTGGTGTAGAAGTATTTGCAAGTCTTTGCAAAGGCAAACGTTCATTTTAATGCAAGTAGAATCCGGCCTTACAACAACAGAAGAAACATACATAACTCGACAAGTACCTGAAATAGCTGCCAACGTCCTTTAGCAACACGTGAAATCAAGAAAAAACATCAAAAAGTACGGTTAAAATGTCCGCACATATGGAAGTTAAAATTTGATGCCAATTAGGGGTTTGTCCGTATTGGGCATAATCTTACCATTTTAGCGCTTGAATACACAAAGCTCGCATTGCACCTAGCATCGCAAAGATTTTCAACCGTATCTACAATCTTATTCAGAATCGCGAACTGTCTGCTAGCAACCAAGTAAAATGTCAAAAACTCATACGGTTTCTGTACAGCAGTGAGTAAAACAGTTTGTCTGATTTTTCAATTGTCTTTACCACACAAACCTTTTGTAGCTGTCCTCTGCAAAGGCGCCTCTGATCAAAAGCTGCTATTACCAAACCAACGCACTTATCAGACGGCCTTTTCATAGCAATCGAGCAAGCAACAGCGGTCTGGATAGACAATTACAGCGCAAGGTTTGATCGCCGTTGGTCATTCAATTTCTACTGAACTGGTTTCCCGTATAGTGGCAATTATCAAGCCGGCAATAAAGACCGAAATGCGGCCGATATCTTATGTGGTTACGGTACGGTTTTAACTGTGGCTGATTGTATAGTGTAACAAACTTTTAGGCGTGCTTGGGGATGCCAACAAAACAAAACATATCTCTTTTATCGGGCAAAAGCCATGTTTTTGACGTAACTGACCAAATCACTTCCTCAAAATAATGAAAATGGGTGCTTTCATGGTTTTTGATTACATTGTAGTTTTAATATCAACCGGCAATGTAGTTTGAATATAAACTGTTAAGCATATGAAACCATTAAAATGTTACTACGGTCGCCTCATAACTTTAGGGCGCAGTTGGCTTTGCTACTGGACAAAACCTGACAGAACGTATTAAAATATTTCTTGACTAGCTGAACTATCCAGCTTGTATTTGCAGTTCACTTTTAAAGCCTTGCGCCATTTGTTTAGTGTTCCGTGGGTGGTTTGTTTCTAGGTTCTGCTTTTCAAAACCCCACAGAGAAAGCGTAGTTGGGCATTGGCTATAACAAGGTAACCGGAGACTTAAACAATTCGGACGGACAATGCAGTAGAAATAGCTTCCCGTTATGTGAATGAAGGAGTGAGTAACTGTACAAAGTTGCATTGTTTTGAATTTTAGGAAATTACTCAGTAAACAGTAACGGATTTGACGATTTTAGAAAGCTGGTTTAGACGTTTGTCACATATTGTTACAATAGGCAACGCGAACCAAAATCGAGAACCAGTGGTTTTCTGGATAAATATATTTTGGTTTATGTATCCGCCTTTAAACTTTTAAACTGAACCTGATTCACCTTTTTACTTAGGCGCAGTAGGGCCTAGCCACGACAAATAGGACATGCTTTTATAAACCACTTTGAAACCCTCTTGATATTTCATAAAATCTACGCAAGTAATCCGACAACCAATGTGACGCAACGAAAATAGCTGTCCGGGGTTTCAAACCTTCAACATCTACATATCCGAATTCCGAAGTCTTGAACCACTCGCTTAACTTTCGAATATAGTTACGTTGCTACTTGCTAGGATAAATTTAAGACAATACAGCAATATAAACGACAATCATAAATGCTACCCAAACTCCAACTTTGCACCAACTTACCAGTTACCATTTAAATAACACTGTACAGCCTTAATATTGCCAATACAATTTACACACTTGGCAGCGAATAAGATAACCATTGTAAGCAAGCCGCCTTATGCACACCAAGACTACGAAGAATTCTGTCAAACCCAATACAGTAATACACTAACAGTAGGCAGAGCAAACCAGTCTGAGTTCTAAGCACCAAAAAGCTAGCCACGGGGCGCTAGGATTACTTGTCGGCAACGAACGGCCGCGAAAAAGGGGTCTAGCGTCGCGAGACATCGTTGTCGCGAAGAGAAAGAACGAAAACAAACGGGAGCTGCTGGACAAGACGGAAATTTCGTAGCGTTTTGCTATCGAAGCGGAAACAACTCTATTGTCTAATGCCGCCAGGTAGCTGTTACGTTGTGTCCCCCAGGTAAGCGGTTGGATATGGTATGAAGGTCACAGCAGGTTACCATGTTATCAAGGGGCTTTTTGCACCTGTCTTAAACTTCTTTCACCAAAAATATAGTTCTGTGTTCCATTTTGGGTGGGCCACATACATAGAAAGTAAACAATAATGGATAACCATAAGCGTGTTCAATTTTTCGATTTAAAAACGTGCTATTGGGATACACCCTCAGCTACATTTGCCTACCGTCGACGTTTTTATTTGTTTTGGCATTTTAGGGCATGTCTGTAACGATTCAATGCAAAAATCTGGTTTCAGAACCTGTCTTAAGCATTTAAGCAAACGGCAAACCAAGGTTGCACATAAACACAATTGGCGGTTGTGTGAAAACATTTTGCCACAACAAAACAACGGTGTCGCGATTTTGAGTGTTTTCTGTTCTTTATTCTGTGATACGTTACCTAACCAAAAACTTTGTCCCTAGCGCCATCTAGAGACAAAAAATACAAACTGTTCACTGGTCAGCCGCACCAACTAAAACCTGTCCCCTTGATTTAATGTTGTATCTAAATATAAACTGTACCTGGCCATGTTAAAGCAAGTTAATTTTAATATCGTAAAACCGTATTATCTCTATTTGTGTTGTATATTAAGTATTGACATACCTTGACTTTGTAGTAGTGGATCCCGTATGTCGGCAAAGTTTCAACAAGCGTCATATAACTTAAAAAACAAAAAAATAGTTATTTTAACATGATGTGGGATAGAAATCTAGTCACGCAATGCAAAGAAGCAAATTCCTACGACAAAAAATGTTCTAAACCGATAAAAAGTTAATAAATATGCTGAAATAACGTAATTCATAGTCTGTAGGCTTCACCTTATTATTGCTTTTCCTTTAGACCAGCCGTTGAGTTGCTTGTACAGGTCAATGACTGAAGTTTCACTGCAAGGGAAAAGATACATAGGTTCAGTAAGGCAACTGCTGTGGATGGCATTATAATCGATCGACCTATGCAAGAGACTAAACTTTAGGGGGGGGGGGGGGTTCAATAAGTCAACTGCCGTGGATGGCATTATAATCGATCGACCTATGCAAGAGACTAAACTTTAGACTTTAGACCCAGTAACGCACAAACGTAGCAATGTAACCCAACACAGTGGAAAACAAAAAAATGCAAAAACGCTTGTGTTCACCATTGGGGTTTGCATTAGGTTAAAGAGTTGTTTTTTTTTGTGACATTAGTTTGCCTTGTAGGCCATCCTGCATTTTTCATACCCACTGCTTGGGAAATTACAGTATGCCAGACTTGCAAAGGCCTGTGGTGGGAATGGGATTCAAAGCAATGGCAGCAAACAATATTGCAACTAGGTTATTGTGCATAACTGAACAAGTGCAATGTGAAAAAAACTTCAGATATAAGTAAACACTAGAATGGTGGCTTTCTGATATACTTCCATTTTATATATTGTATATGGGGGGGGGGTGCAAAAACGCTTGTGTTCACCATTGGGGTTTGCAGTAGGTTAAAGAGTTGTTGTTTTTTTGTGACATTAGTTTGTCTTGTAGGCCATCCTGCATTTTTCATACCCACTGCTTGGGAAATTACAGTATGCCAGACTTGCAAAGGCCTGTGGTGGGAATGGGATTCAAAGCAATGGCAGCAAACAATATTGCAACTAGGTTATTGTGCATAACTGAACAAGTGCAATGTGAAAAAAACTTCAGATATAAGTAAACACTAGAATGGTGGCTTTCTGATATACTTCCATTTTATATATTGTATATGATATTTACCAATTTACTATACACATCATTTGATCTACACATATGATTGTTTTTGTAAACAAAAACGAATGGGTCCCCACACGCGTGTTTGTGCGGATTTACGGTAAACAAACGTTGCNAATGCGCGTAGTACGGTGCACAATAAACAAAGGAAAAAAAGAGTTAAACGCAAGCTACGGCAGCAATAGCATATATATGAAGCATTAAGTCGCACAGGCATAACGCTCGCCTATGTGAAACTACACTAATTCACAGTTAGAAGATATAAGCCAACAAAGTACAAGCTAAATCTGCCTGAAAGACTGTATTAAATCTGATTAACCCTTTAGGTTAAAACGTCAACATTCCAACACAGCCTAGAGTCCACTGAAGGGGACTGACTAACTCTACCCACATCTTATACACACGACACACTCCTCTCTATACGTTTGGCGAGGCACAACAACTAAATACACAGCAAGCTGAATAGGCTAAGTCCACACCGGTTCACCACTTCGCACGTCATTATCACGCATATGTCCTAATTGTTGGTTCGGCCAAAAATCCCAGTAACGTCATTGTCTATTAAGCAAAATCATAGTAATCTACCAGATTTTTTTTTTGTTGGCTTAAATACTCTACATCTAATACAATAGCAACATTTTTTTGACTTTTTAACCAAACGTATTTTTTACTTTTAAATATGACGTACATCGTGTAAATATTACGTCACAAACAGTTTATGTAACTTTTTATCACATTTAAGCATACTTTCCTTTGCATGTATATTTTGCCTGAAATATACATGTAAAGCCAATACATTTTACTAAACACACCCAAGACTGTGACATCATTATCATATACTTGTCGCACCACAAGTCTTATGACTGCTAGCTGCTGGGACACGGCGGGAAGCCTTTCTGTTGTATGTCAAGATGGTCGCTGGTCGCGGTCGGCTGATTAATGTTTAACTAAGGATATATGACGGAAATTCCACGCTTCTATTTGCTCAGGCAGTGCGTAAACAAAGACAACATTGAATTGCTGAATCCTGAAGTTTCAAGACGTGAATTTTGCGTTGTCACTTCTGTTACAAGCAGAAAAATTGACTGGCCTGCCCTAGCACACATAAATTACCTTATTTTTGTATTTAAAACACCTTTTTATGTAAAAAAAAAAGCTACAAACGGGCCAATTTGTAGCATTAATGGCTATGGTTATGATATGACCCCTCTAACCCTTAGTCGAGCACGATCCGCCAATACAGGAAGTAATAGGGCTTATCGGTAGTCTGAATTGGATCCATGGGAAGCAATTGATCGTCGTTGTGATTGGACGATGTAGCCGCGTGATAAGGCAACAACAAAAAAACGTAGATGCGATTTGAACATAATTTAAATGTTATGGAAAGAATTAACTGAATAAAATTATATTACAAAGCACAAAACTGCAACAAAAGCCTATTTTAAAGCATCTTAAAGACAACTGCCTTCAAAGTGGGTATTGGTATACCTAGGCTAAGCCGTTATATCCATATTACGTGACAAACGACGTATAACAGATTCATTCGATACTAGTTAATAATATCACAGTACCACAATCGCGACTTTTCGTATCTCGTGCACCTGTCCACACTGGTTATTGGTTCAACAAAAACTCAAATCTAGAAGCTGTAAAGAAAAATTAAGATTTTCACGATGGTTTCATCGCCAAAATCCATACAAGACAAAGCGGCTGCATAAAGCGATTACAAAACACTACAAAAAGCTTAATAGAGAACTTAATTTTAGCGTGTCTTTGTCATTACGCTTCCTGCAAAACACGCTATGAACCCTAGTGACTCACAAAACACTCATAGTTTAACAGGGCGAAACATTCTTTGCATTCCGACTAGCACAACCAAAATTCTGCGCGAATTCCACATTCGGAGCCAGTTTTGGGCAGATAGGAGGCAATTACAAACGTACAGGTAGAACTAGCTGAATTTCGCTGTACACAGGATGCATTTTGTGCCCTCCAGCTAGAGCTAGATCGAAACGCGGCTACAAGGAAAATTGCCGCACCTTGTCAGAGAATGACACTGCTTATTAGAGCGGAACACGTCATGCTTCAATGCCAACGACTGCGGCTTAACACAGGCAGAAGGTATGTGTGAGGCTTTGTATGCTATTTTTGCACTAAACAGATAAGATCGTCTGTTGTGTAACAATACAGGTGTTCTTTGAGGCTAAGATAGTAGTTTCAACCCTGTTGCGACCCCAGACACCAATCAAACTGGAATAGGTGGGCTAAAACTGAAATTAAACCACCCAAACGTGGACTAATAAGGCTCTGGGGTAAAAAAACAACTTTAGAAAACCGGTAGCCTAAAAAGTTTGCTTAAAAGTGTTCAAATTGCACTTTCTTTTTGAGACACCAACGGCTTTACACTTTTCACACACACACAACGTCCAGGCTTTTCGTGCAATTGGGTAACACACTAACACTACAATGCAAGTTCACTTGCTAAAACTGACAAGTCTAAAAATGTTGCAATATATCATGCTGTAAATGTCAATTACTGCAACGCACTGTCAGCGTGAAACGATTACTGTTGTTTGTACAGCTCCATCAACATGAAGTCTAGCATTCTTAGACACCCGCTGGTGTAGAAGTATTTGCAAGTCTTTGCAAAGGCAAACGTTCATTTTAATGCAAGTAGAATCCGGCCTTACAACAACAGAAGAAACATACATAACTCGACAAGTACCTGAAATAGCTGCCAACGTCCTTTAGCAACACGTGAAATCAAGAAAAAACATCAAAAAGTACGGATAAAATGTCCGCACATATGGAAGTTAAAATTTGATGCCAATTAGGGGTTTGTCCGTATTGGGCATAATCTTACCATTTTAGCGCTTGAATACACAAAGCTCGCATTGCACCTAGCATCGCAAAGATTTTCAACCGTATCTACAATCTTATTCAGAATCGCGAACTGCCTGCTAGCAACCAAGTAAAATGTCAAAAACTCATACGGTTTCTGTACAGCAGTGAGTAAAACAGTTTGTCTGATTTTTCAATTGTCTTTACCACACAAACCTTTTGTAGCTGTCCTCTGCAAAGGCGCCTCTGATCAAAAGCTGCTATTACCAAACCAACGCACTTATCAGACGGCCTTTTCATAGCAATCGAGCAAGCAACAGCGGTCTGGATAGACAATTACAGCGCAAGGTTTGATCGCCGTTGGTCATTCAATTTCTACTGAACTGGTTTCCCGTATAGTGGCAATTATCAAGCCGGCAATAAAGACCGAAATGCGGCCGATATCTTATGTGGTTACGGTACGGTTTTAACTGTGGCTGATTGTATAGTGTAACAAACTTTTAGGCGTGCTTGGGGATGCCAACAAAACAAAACATATCTCTTTTATCGGGCAAAAGCCATGTTTTTGACGTAACTGACCAAATCACTTCCTCAAAATAATGAAAATGGGTGCTTTCATGGTTTTTGATTACATTGTAGTTTTAATATCAACCGGCAATGTAGTTTGAATATAAACTGTTAAGCATATGAAACCATTAAAATGTTACTACGGTCGCCTCATAAATTTAGGGCGCAGTTGGCTTTGCTGCTGGACAAAGCCTGACAGAACGTATTAAAATATTTCTTGACTAGCTGAACTATCCAGCTTGTATTTGTAGTTCACTTTTAAAGCCTTGCGCCATTTGTTTAGTGTTCCGTGGGTGGTTTGTTTCTAGGTTCTGCTTTTCAAAACCCCACAGAGAAAGCGTAGTTGGGCATTGGCTATAACAAGGTAACCGGAGACTTAAACAATTCGGACGGACAATGCAGTAGAAATAGCTTCCCGTTATGTGAATGAAGGAGTGAGTAACTGTACAAAGTTGCATTGTTTTGAATTTTAGGAAATTACTCAGTAAACAGTAACGGATTTGACGATTTTAGAAAGCTGGTTTAGACGTTTGTCACATATTGTTACAATAGGCAACGCGAACCAAAATCGAGAACCAGTGGTTTTCTGGATAAATATATTTTGGTTTATTTATCCGCCTTCTACCTTTTAAACCGAACCTGATTCACCTTTTTACTTAGGCGCAGTAAGCCCAGGAACGACAAAATAGGATATGGTTTTTATAAACCACTTTGAAACCCTCTTGATATTTCATAAAATCTACGCAAGTAATCCGACAACCAATGTGACGCAACGAAAATAGCTGTCCGGGGTTTCAAACCTTCAACATCTACATATCCGAATTCCGAAGTCTTGAACCACTCGCTTAACTTTCGAATATAGTTACGTTGCTACTTGCTAGGATAAATTTAAGACAATACAGCAATATAAACGACAATCATAAATGCTACCCAAACTCCAACTTTGCACCAAATTACCAGTTACCACTCAAATAACACTGTACAGCCTTAATATTGCCAATACAGTTTACACACTTGGCAGCGAATAAGATAACCATTGTAAGCAAGCCGCCTTATGCACACCAAGACTACGAAGAATTCTGTCAAACCCAATACAGTAATACACTAACAGTAGGCAGAGCAAACCAGTCTGAGTTCTAAGCACCAAAAAGCTAGCCACGGGGCGCTAGGATTACTTGTCGGCAACGAACGGCCGCGAAAAAGGGGTCTAGCGTCGCGAGACATCGTTGTCGCGAAGAGAAAGAACGAAAACAAACGGGAGCTGCTGGACAAGACGGAAATTTCGTAGCGTTTTGCTATCGAAGCGGAAACAACTCTATTGTCTAATGCCGCCAGGTAGCTGTTACGTTGTGTCCCCCAGGTAAGCGGTTGGATATGGTATAAAGGTCACAGCAGGTTACCATGTTATCAAGGGGCTTTTTGCACCTGTCTTAAACTTCTTTCACCAAAAATATAGTTCTGTGTTCCATTTTGGGTGGGCCACATACATAGAAAGTAAACAATAATGGATAACCATAAGCGTGATCAATTTTTCGATTTAAAAACGTGCTATTGGGATACACCCTCAGCTACATTTGCCTACCGTCGACGTTTTTATTTGTTTTGGCATTTTAGGGCATGTCTGTAACGATTCAATGCAAAAATCTGGTTTCAGAACCTGTCTTAAGCATTTAAGCAAACGGCAAACCAAGGTTGCACATAAACACAATTGGCGGTTGTGTGAAAACATTTTGCCACAACAAAATAACGGTGTCGCGATTTTGAGTGTTTTCTGTTCTTTATTCTGTGATACGTTACCTAACCAAAAACTTTGTCCCTAGCGCCATCTAGAGACAAAAAATACAAACTGTTCACTGGTCAGCCGCACCAACTAAAACCTGTCCCCTTGATTTAATGTTGTATCTAAATATAAACTGTACCTGGCCATGTTAAAGCAAGTTAATTTTAATATCGTAAAACCGTATTATCTCTATTTGTGTTGTATATTAAGTATTGACATACCTTGACTTTGTAGTAGTGGATCCCGTATGTCGGCAAAGTTTCAACAAGCGTCATATAACTTAAAAAACAAAAAATAAGTTATTTTAACATGATGTGGGATAGAAATCTAGTCACGCAATGCAAAGAAGCAAATTCCTACGACAAAAAATGTTCTAAACCGATAAAAAGTTAATAAATATGCTGAAATAACGTAATTCATAGTCTGTAGGCTTCACCTTATTATTGCTTTTCCTTTAGACCAGCCGTTGAGTTGCTTGTACAGGTCAATGACTGAAGTTTCACTGCAAGGGAAAAGATACATAGGTTCAGTAAGGCAACTGCTGTGGATGGCATTATAATCGATCGACCTATGCAAGAGACTAAACTTTAGACTTTAGACCCAGTAACGCACAAACGTAGCAATGTAACCCAACACAGTGGAAAACAAAAAATGCAAAAACGCTTGTGTTCACCATTGGGGTTTGCAGTAGGTTAAAGAGTTGTTGTTTTTTTGTGACATTAGTTTGTCTTGTAGGCCATCCTGCATTTTTCATACCCACTGCTTGGGAAATTACAGTATGCCAGACTTGCAAAGGCCTGTGGTGGGAATGGGATTCAAAGCAATGGCAGCAAACAATATTGCAACTAGGTTATTGTGCATAACTGAACAAGTGCAATGTGAAAAAAACTTCAGATATAAGTAAACACTAGAATGGTGGCTTTCTGATATACTTCCATTTTATATATTGTATATGATATTTACCAATTTACTATACACATCATTTGATCTACACATATGATTGTTTTTGTAAACAAAAACGAATGGGTCCCCACACGCGTGTTTGTGCGGATTTACGGTAAACAAACGTTGCGGTGATTTTTAGATTTTTAAGGACAAATTTTTAGAAAGCATTAACCCAACAATAAAAAATTTTT
>QLIY01000892.1:0-25736 GCA_003260075.1 Phallusia mammillata | reverse complement strand
AAAACCAAAAAAAACAAACAATTCGAGTAAAATCAATATGTGTCCCCTTCAGGGAAGGGGACCCATAATTACTATATTTCTGGGCAGCAACCATTTCAAACAAAAAAAAATATCAAAATACAA
This sequence comes from Phallusia mammillata, assembly GCA_003260075.1. Lineage (NCBI taxonomy): Eukaryota > Metazoa > Chordata > Ascidiacea > Phlebobranchia > Ascidiidae > Phallusia > Phallusia mammillata. The sequence goes on along the minus strand of QLIY01000892.1, from coordinate 25,613 downwards.
AGAATTTAACAAAGTTTTAAACAAATTCACCTGTTGCTAAAAAAGTATAGCTTTTAACTCAGCACTTGTTTGAAAAAGCCTAGGTAATGTGTTTACTATCAGTGTGAAAGTGGTTATTGATCTTACCAGTGATGCTTCGGGTGTTCACGAAGAACTCGACTGGGAAGTAATGGAAGTTTAGTAAGCTGGGCCAAAGCTGTAGCATCACTGTAACAAAGTAAGCATATTCTTTGACTGGAATAGTAATATATTATGTACAACACCAAGTGATTGATATAATGTACAGAAAAGTTACTTGTAACAGAGTTTCACCCCTAAAACAGATAAAATATAGCATCACTGTAATAAAGTAAGCAGATTCTTTGACTGGAATAGTAATATATTATAAATATGTATACAACATCAAGTAATTAATATAATGCTCAGCGAAGCTGCTCAAAACAGGACTTTAGCCTGAAAAAATGAACACTTAAAAATCATACATAAAAATATTAAGGCTGTTTTCGAACTTTCGAATAGAAATATACTTACTCAACATAATCCCCACATATTGCCTGAAAAATAAAAACATTGTTTAACCCAAATAACCAAACATTTTTGTACCAGAAAAGTTTGCATTATCTAACTAGTTAAGATAGATCACCAGAGATGTACGCACAAAACTTAATTTCTAGCAAATAGACATGTGAAAAAGAACCTACAAGATTTTAAAACATTTTAATCAGATTCAAAGCTGCCCATATAATGTTTGGAAAAATATGTTTCAGTTTCTGCTTTACATAAAAACTTTACAAACCAAGTTAATTATGTGTACATATATATATGGGTCTTATTATGTCAAATATCATTTAAAAACACTTATTAATTGTGAGAAAAATACAACTCCATTACACCACCTTGTGGTTAAAACATGACACTTCAAAGGCAAAACAAAAATTGCTAAAAATAGACACTGGCTTAAGTGGCGCCCCTAAAATGCAAACAAAAGATGGTATCATTTACACTGTGAACTGGGTTTCAGTGCTCTAACAACAATGAGCCTTCTTGCTTACCTGCAGTATGAAGGATGCCAGTTTAAATGCTATTCGACTGTCTTCAATCTCAAGTTGGCCCTGAAAAATGTACATGTTAGGACGTTAGGTTGAAAATGAGCATTTTTTCGGTATTTTGTATGCCAATAATTGTTGTTTGGTGTGGTATTATATATTGACAACTCATTTTTGTAATTTTTTTGAAGAGCATTAACTTTTAAATGATCTTGGACACAACAATGTAAAATAGAAAAGTTAAACTTTTGACATATAAACTGCAAATATTTTAGTTTTGTCAAGTGAAACAAACTCAACTCAGCTTGTGTGACAAGTTCTAAAGACTGTACACTTACAAATCGATAAATAAGCATGTATTATTCACCTTGTATACCAATGATTTGACATGAAGAAAATACAGCTCTATGGTCTTGCTCTGTTTTAGGTGGGAAATACTCTCCACATAAAATCTAGACAATTGCAAATCACATTAAAAGCAAATAAATTCCGAACAGGAACCCATGTCACAGTTTAAGTGATAGCTATTAGTCTGCCCAGTAGGCATTGTACAAATCTTCATTAATGATTTATTAAGACATGCCAATGCCAACATGGTGTTTGAGGAATATAAACATATTCAGTCAAACACAGATTGCGAGTTTGCTAGACCTATTGTGGCAGTTAAAACAAACACTTAATACTATTTTACATAAGCATCACTAGTATATCATAAAAAACATGAGATATATCACCTTCTCATATGAAAAAACTGACCTACTTTACATAAGTGCTATAACTGATTTGACTAAGTTATGGCAACTTGAATTTTGTTGAAAATGTTTTCATAGGAATTAGCTTACTTAATAGCAAACTGAAGGTCAATGACTCTGCCACTTTTTCGGGCAATCTCATGCTCCAGGACTTTCTTTTCATCTTGAAGCCAAGCAAAATATCCCCTAGTATAAAAACAAATGGTTGCAAAAACTACAAAATCTATTTTGTTTAATTTTCAATATGAATATAATAACACCACCCAAACATGGTTTGTTTATTGGCTACAGCTGTGTAAGCAACATATATGCAAAAAATTAAACTTAATTCTTATGACATATATAGAAATACTCATTGCTTACCCCTCTGTTTTGTATGCTATTCCAAAATATTCCTTTTCTTTAAGCTTAAAATGTGAAGCAACAATGTCCAAAAGGTCCTTACCCAAAAGCTTGGACTAAAAAAAGAAATATTGTCAGGTTATTTCTTCTAAACTCAATGAACACACAAGGCATTTTTTTCACAGAACTGTTTGATTAAACATTTTAAATGTATACAAACATTTTACATGCAAAAGTCTAAGTCTGTGTTTAAAGACTAGTATAATTTGTGGTAGTAATATGATACCAACTGAATCAAGACCGATACAATAGGTGAGTCACATGTAAAAACATCAGTTATTTGTGGTTTGTTGTTTACTACTGTCACACCTGCAGTGTAAGCTCAAGTTTCCGTTCATTTGGCAAATATACACTGCATTTCCGTCCATCACTCATGGTTAGGTTGTCTTTGTCTTCGTACACAGTGTACACAGTAATCCAACACCGGAAGGCGCTTCTCTACACTCCACATGCTACTTGTTTACATACTGGGCAATTGTACACACAGAATAATATTGGTTTCAAATGTCCCAAATTTTGTTGCCTAAATATTTTGCCTTGAAAAATGTTACAGTGTCAGATGTATAAAATAAAGTTTAAAAATTGGTTGCTTAAATGCAGCATTGCTGACAATATTTAATTAGAAATTATAAAAGTATACTACAGGTTATTTCAAATTTGTCAGGCCTTTCTTGCCTATTTTGCCTTAAAATATGTTACAGTATTAAAGTATGTTCAAATGCTCCGTTTGGTTAAATGCAGCATTTCAGTGCAATATTAAATCAGAATCTACTAAAAGTAAAATCAAACTGCCAGGATTGACAACTGCATTGCCTGTGTCAACCATACATCAGATATTTAAATCCCATACCAACCCTCCAGACAACAAGACCAAGCAAACACTCCCCTTTAATCCATGTCTGGTGTAGCCTACACTTGTCGCAGACCTGCTACATCTCATTTCACTAGTTACTTAACACCTACACAACACCCTAACCATTAACGTTTTCACAGCACAAATCAGACTTAAAACTGACCCAATATTCACCAACTGCCCTCAACTGAAATGCTCGTCCACTTGTAGGGCACAGACTGACCTCAATTTTAGTGAAACTGCTCCAAAGCCTGCAATGAGGTCGTGGTTTTGTTTTGAGAATGCTTCACTCTTCATGGAGTGATATAATAGAATCAGCTAATCTGCGGAAAGCCTACATTAACCGCGGACCCAGTTACGCATTTTCCGACAGATACGAATGGCCGGAAGCACCATATGCCAAGAATAGAGATCTCGAAGGTTTCACAATAACCTATACATAAGAGACCATTCGTACAGATGAACGCGTTTGCATAAATGACTAAAACGAGCCTTGGCCGTGTGGTGAACTATCGCAACCTTCGTATTAGCCAAATACGTTTAAATGCGTTGGCCGAAATAGAAATAACTTCTTGTCCCAACTCATAGGCACTTTTAGATGAATCTGTAAAGTTAAGACAAGAAAAACAAGGTTTTAACTGCCTAAAATGATTTTTACACTGTTCAAAAATTATACTTTTTGTGCGTCTCGCCTGGGACAGTGACTCAGTCTCACTAAAAAACATGACCCAACAGTTCAACGTCTCTCAGGACGACCAACGTACAGTTCCACTTCAACAAGAAACCACCCAAAGCTTCAACATTCAAAACGCTTATGTTGCAAACATTCGATGGCTGCCTTCAGTTACACATTCAAGTCAATATTAAAGTCCTTCACATACCGCGTACATACAAGGTTGCCAATTGCGACTACACGGCACACAATAGGCCATTTCTCCCTTTCGCCCGTCGTACGAGTGGTATTCAATGGTAAATGAGTAATTGAATGGCGTAATAGTTATTTTTTGGCCTGGTTGTCTATAGTCAGACAAAGAAAACGGTTCAGAGACACTATGCAAAACATTAACAATTGTTTAACGCTGTTAACCATCTATAAGGCTTAGCTGTCTGAAAAAATATGGCAGCATTAAACAAAAACGTATACCACACTTTAGAAAAAGGCAGTTTTGCCCCCCCCCCTTCAATGGTAAATGAGTAATTGAATGGCGTAATAGTTATTTTTTGGCCCGGTTGTCTATAGTCAGACAAAGAAAACGGTTTAACGCCGTTAACCATCTATAAGGCTTAGCTGTCTGGAAAAATATGGCAGCATTAAACAAAAACGTATACCACACTTTAGAAAAAAGGCAGTTTTTTAATTGACAACTACGATTTCCATACCAATTCACCCTGGCAAGCGTAAAAACTTTACCGCAAGCCACATCACTTTTTGAAAGGGTGTTTATTGCTTTATTGCTTTAGTCTTAGGCGACCCCTAACACCAAGCCGCCAAAAAACATAAATCATGATGATTTTAAGCGGCAGAACGGACAGGGTACAAGTATGGTTTCCGAAGCAAGCATAGTCCGTTGTTTTATTGTGTTAAATATATATACATGATTTTTTAAGGCAATATCAACCCAATTTGTTTCAAAAGATTTTGTTCGACTTTGCCCACCAGGGCGCACACAAGGAACAAAATATATACCACTAATTGTTTACTCGCTGCTAATCTAATGGAAAAGAAACTAAAGCAAGCAACTACGCCGCAATCTTTCTGTAATTTAACCTAATACTTTTGACAATGGTTTTGGCGGCTGGTAACTTTTTAACTGACAAATACATTTCATGTGAAAACAGCCGTTCAAAAACGATACTAAACCACTTTTTGTGTTGTTTGTTAAATAAACTAATACGAATCGTACCGTTAAAACGTTGTTGGCACGTAGATAGGCGTGAGTTCCAATTATCCGCTGGCCCGCGATGACCTGTTTTAGCGAAAATCCAGGGATTAATGAAGTCCGTTACGGATTATTTGAACTTTCCTCTTCTTGACTGTCATCAAACAAGCACGTAGGCTACGCACGACTCAAGTGCATACTTTCTCATTTAGCTTTGATGACAAAGTTAATGCAACGCACAAAGTATAAAAAACAAACTGCCTAAAAACCAATACATTTGCGAACGAACCTAGCTAAAGCTGTACATGTAATTAATTTTTGGCGCATAAAACACGAAAGCGTATTTGTGGTGAACATTTTGCTGTTGTTGAAATGTACATAAATGCAAAACCTTAAACAAGGTGCAGTAAAAAAACTGCAGTCTTTTTTGTTTATATTTTGCCCACCCTTTAGAAAAAAAAAGTTATTTACGCAAGAGTTCTAACTTTCCAAACAATAGTTTTTCGTGTATATATCAGATGCACACCACATTTGTGTGGCTTAGCAACGTTGAATTGACATGACATCATTCACAAATTGTACCCCTTTAAATACGCAAAGTTTGAAACAGTGTAAACTGGGTTTCCATCCAGTTCTACCGCCCAGCACCTATGGTGTTGGTAAATTTGTCAAACAGTAATTACTTCGCACAAACGCAGCCGTTGCTTTTGTTTGTTTTGGCGTAGCCGCCGCAATTAGACATTGGCCCATGTCAGCGAATTCCTGGCTAACAACAATCGGTATCCATTCGAGCTACTAGGCTAGCACCGCAACAATTGCACCTTTAGGTTTCACACGCAAATCCCAGGCAACTTAAGCTAGTTTGATTGTCAGTTGTAACAAAACCGCCGAACATACGCTCATTTTTTGTGAAAGTTAAACAACTATGCAATGCTTTACCAAATTCGAAAACGTAAAAAGTTGTTGTGTCTTACGACATTTACACTACTTAAGTCATAAACTACAGTTTTATACAGCTTCACAGACTCAAATAAATACATTGCCTGTGCTTTCTGCACTAAACTTGTTTGGTGAACCGCTTAGAAGAAAACATGAAGCTCAGAGCAAAGGTTCCCAAACAGCTTCCACACCAAACGCCACCTTGCACAGCAAACCATTTCAAACTCGAAAAGGGTTTGATCAGAATGTGATTGTAGTCTATTGAAAATCCTCCGAGCGTCACCAGCCAATGAACTTCACAGACCCATGCTGGGTTTAATATTACCACCATTGAATAGAATTGTTAGGGCGGGCAATAGAGCCTCGGCGCTTTTCAATGCTGCTATTATAACGCCTCGAAGTCGACGTTCTTCTGGAATTGCATCATACGTCCAGGACAAGTTACTGTGGTAAAAACTTATTGGTATTATGCGCAAGGAGTCTTTAACGTTGCAACATTTAGAGGAAAAACAATAAAAGAATTCATAATCAAACACTGCAATTTATGTAACAAACGTTTTTGTAAGTGATCAAGTTTAGTGTGTCTGTTTCTACATTAGCCGTGGGCGTAGTTTACCAACACGAAAGCCTTGATCGATTAGTTTGTAGTGAGTGATCGCAAGGTCTCAATTGATTTCATGTTTGTATCTTTTGCATTAACCAAACCAATGCAGTTTTCAATTCAAAACAAGTAATAGGACACAAAGTTAAAAAAATGAATGTTGAGTGTTGTCCTTGCGGCATTGCAGTTATTTAATTTCACCGCCACCCTTTCTACCTAACCAAACGTCTAATTTGCCACTGCTTGTACAACCAATACACGGTCTTTATGCAAAGCAGTTTCGAAGTTAAGCAAACGAACACCGTTAATAACCAACTAAACTCCCCAGCAGCGAATTAGCGAAAGGAGAAATCGCACCCAAACAGACACCGCTATTCACTTGACAAACCCAGCTAAGTGGCGTACAACACTCATGCACTTCCTATAACCACGATAAGGAAAGTCCTTGGACACGCACTTGTATTGAACTCCCTATGTAGAGATACTAAGTGATTGTCCCCGCGGTAACAGTATTGTTGTGATTTAAATTTGAACGGTCGTAGCATAAAGTTTTAACGGTCTAAAGCGCCTAATGCGTTTTTTACACCAAAAACATTCAGTGCACACTTGAATGCTCACAAAATACTTTAGATTACTAGAAACAACCAGACACCTTAGTAAAACTCGTTAATTTACAGCATATGGGTTTGCCTATTGCTAAAATATTACTGTGTCTTTTTACTGATGATAATAACGGAATATCACTGATGATGACATGCATTGCCGAAACATTTGCACAAGAAAGCATGTCGCTATTTACGTCTATTTGGGCCGTTATTTTCATCATTAAACTTATGAACAGATCCCTATGTAGTGTCCAAATTACTGTGTTCATCTTTAAGTAACTATTTATAAAGTGCCCAACACGTGGTAACACATTGGCATTGCGTCCGTGTCACATGCATATCGAGTCAGCAGAAAACTTAGCCTTGTTGCTGGGTGCAGCTCAGTGGGAACCAGGGCCAAATACTGAAACCCGATCCTGTTTACAAAACGTAACCCCGGCCGGCTAAATGGTAGACGTTGGTAAAATTGCACAGGCGCGTGGGTAAACGTTGAGCTGACGTTCCCTACATAAAGTTGGAAGACCAACACGACGGCAATCATCCAAGAAAGTCATCAAATCTAAGCACCATTAAAACTGAGTGTTGCTTTCAGGATTTTACATTGTGCTCGGCAACTTTGCAAGAATACATTGCACCTCATTTGCACTGTTATTGCAGGTTGTGTACAGCTAGCCTAAAAAAAAAGTTTCCACTAACCGCAACAATACCAAACACTCAAAAGTTCTACTTTTTCAAAAGCAAACTAAACCACCCCTAATATACATAACCTTCCTATTACTTCAATTCTTGACCAGCAACGTACGACTGAAACAAGCAAACATATCAAACAGAACTGAAAAGCAGACATTTGAGACAGAAATACAACCATGAAGGCTTTTGGCGGTAATCCGGCCTTAGTTCGGCGGTTTTCAACGGACTGGCGTTTGCAATAGGGTAAATTTCTACAGTACGATATTAATAAAGGAAGCAATTAAAACAGCTAACGGCGCCTGCCTTAACGGGCTACAACATATAACGTTAATTGAAACTATAACTTCGTCTTTAAAGGCTACCACTTTCTGCAAAACGCATCCCACAACACGCCAATCGACAAATAAAGTTCTGCCTCTGGCGATAAACTACTAAACTGTTGGGAAAAAATGGACAATGGACCTTGTACTATCTAATTATTCGAAAACCTTGACCTGTGCATTGACATTGAGGCAGCAAAAAGATACGGTTTCAACCTTGCAGAGGCCACTCAGTCAGTGCAAAGCGATTTGAGGCTGTCGAGAGCTGTTGTCTGCGCCACGTACGTAAGCAAAGCTTTGTGATTCAGTGGGCGTAACGGCGCCAAACCTAGGCAATCCTTTCGCTAGCAAATCAGACACACCAACATGGCTAATCCGAACACACTGGCGATGAAATGCGATATCCCTAACTGCTGATTGCCGAGACGTTTACTTGGAACTGTTGCGGGCCAAGGTACCGTGTTTCTGCGTGAAGTCGCTTTGGGTATGGTGCTATCATGGTGGGTCCATGAGTGATTGAACATGTTGAAAGACTAAATCTTTCAATGTTAGGAGAGTTCAGTTTTGCTGAAGTATTTCAAGATGTTGACAGCTTCCCTTACTGAAATAATTTGCTTTAAACATCAGTATTGTTTTGTACATAGATACTGTTTACAACACACCAAAATCATAAAACAACTAGACTAGGATACAACTTAGGCTTTTTTTATTTATGAAACAGTTAAAGCTTTTTTTTTATTTATCGGACTATAATACACATTTGTATTGAATTGTTATTTGTTGTATTATAGTTAATATCTGGAGATTTTCAGTAAAGCATTTATTCCAATTTTGTTTTTCGGTCAATATAGTGAAACTAAGAAAGCAACTTATACTGTCTCTGTCCACTACTTGTTTATACTGCAATACCAAAAATAAGAATGCTTTTTACAAGTTGTTGTACATATTGTACCAAAAAGTCAGTTGTATTTTAGGGACCATAATGTATAGTTATGAGATCAATGTCTTCTTAAGAAAGATAAAATACACCTAACATACCCTTATAACCTAAAAATGAAGATATGTGTATAGTTTATGGGTATAACTACTTATAAATCGCTTTGACTAATGCTATATGTTCATAACCACTGACATCCATCAAGGCTAAATCTGTGCAAACAATTTTGTTACCACATGCCCACACAACAGATAAAGCAAGGTGTAGAAAAAGATTAAATGAATGAACACATAGAACAAAAATGTGACATGTCAGTGTCATGAACTGTTTCCATTGTTATTATGGAACATAGATTAATAATACCAAAAAATGGACACCCGGAGTTAATTCAGAGCTTTCTGAACAGTATACTATCCACAAACATTACAAACACACATTTATTCTCAAAAATGCAACAACACAATCATTACCCAAAAAACATCCAAATCTTGCTGCTAAAGCTGTGCAATTGTGAAAAGGTCACTTTCAAAGTTTTTATTTTTGATTACAGTTGTCACAAACGTGAAAGAGGCTTTTGAAGTATACAATAGTATCTAACAACAGCTGTGCACAGTCACAAACGATTTCTGCACTGTCTGAAACACCAAGTCAAGAAGAGGTCACCAAATGGACACACGCGAATTGATTCTGTCTCTATTGCTCTCTTCCGCGCTCTGCCGACCAAAACATTTTGTCAGCTTGCAAATGTAACAATCACACATAATATATGCAAACTGTGGTTTAACAACACATTGACAGCAAATGCTGCGGAAAACTTGATATTAAATCACATATTACGCTTTTCTGGCTTTACTAAGCGATATGATTCAAAAGTCAAAACTAAACACCAGATCATATCCGGAACGATTTATAAGCACTGTTGGCATTTCAAAGCGCATCATATTCAACAAATATTAAAATACGAAATGTTTACATGCAAAAACGTTTAACCGAAAATTTACATTTTGATTTCTTTTTGATGTGTAAGCCCGGTGATTCGGAAATAGTCATAAGTTTCGCTCGTATTGCCCCAGGCAAAATTACAGCGCAGTAATTGTTTAAAGGCGAGAAGCTGTTTTATACCTGATAGTGGATTGTCAGTTAACCATTTCACTCATACTCAGACTAGTGAAGTTCTCTAGCCAAAGTTCATTGTGGATATTGTTAAACCGAGTGGTTGAATAATAACCAATTAAGGCGTGCAACAGTCAGAAAAGTTTGACAGTCAATTAGCCTCGTCATTGGACTGACAACCTATCAATCAAGAGGAGACCAAAAAGTATAGCGTATTGAACATATCACATAACCAACGTAAAAATGTTAAGCTAACCTATTTTATTATTTCAGAAGGAGTTAATCAGTTGTATAATTAAAAACTAACAGTCAGTCGAAAAAATGAATTCCATACCATTGCTTTTGATTGCTGTTTTGTGGTGTTTTGTGAAAAGTTCATACGCAGCAATGGATCCAGTATTTTTTGTAAGTTACTGTTTTTGCTTTTCCTAACTGCTGTTAACTTCAGCACTAATACCTTAAGTTCACCCTGATTACTGATGCTTAAAGTCTGCTTTGTGTCTCTTGCCAAATGGGTAAAATTTACATTTGTGTCTGTTTAGTACGACAGACCGAATACTGGGACTTGTCCAGCAGGTTTAGCGCTCACTTAGTCACACATACAAATTAAGACATATTTACCTATTGTGACATCATGGGCGGCTATATCATTTGGTCATCCTGCTGCTCGATAATGTTAATTGGTTCGTTATATATCACAAAAAAGCTATCATACTTGCGAATTTTTTTTACAGATAGAAAACCAACCATGGCAAAATGAGACCCACGTTGGTTATACTGGGCACTTCAAAATTCCAGTTAATGCTGAATTTCCTTCTTGGTGGATGGGATTAATTTTTGAGCACCGAGTAACAGAGTTTCAGGTAGTAAACTGTTTTTCTAAAACGACACCGCGGTATCACATTGCCTCTCGGTGATCGTGTACAACCCCCCCCCCTGGGTAAAATTTACATTTGTGTCTGTTTAGTACGACAGACCGAATACTACCGGGACTTGTCCAGCATGTATAACGCTCACTTAGTCACACATACAAATTACATATTTACCTATTGTGACATCATGGGCGGCTATAAATCATTTGGTCATCTGCTGCTCGATAACGTTAATAAAAGTCCGTTATGTATCACAAAAAAGCTATCATATATGCAAACTTATTTTTTACAGATAGAAAACCAGCCATGGCAAAATGAGACCCACGTTGGTTATACGGGGCACTTCAAAATTCCTGTCAACGCTGAATTTCCTTCCTGGTGGATGGGATTAATTTTTGAGCATCGAGTAACAGAGTTTCAGGTGAAATTGTTATATTATCCAAGTGATTCTAACTATAAAACTTTTTGAAATGTTAGCACCACGGTATCACATATAGCCTTTCGGTGATTCGATCGTATACAAAAATGAATTTTAATTTACCCCAATATTTTGTTTTATGTTTTCAATCAGCAATAGACAAAATTCAGTCATGCAGTGGTGGGATTCAAATTTTTTGTCAGTCGGTTCTATCACAAAAGTCATACTTTTCAGTCGGTTCATTGACAGTAACCTCCCCCCCCCCGGGATCACATAAAACCCTGGTTTTGTGAGCAGGCCAATGATTATACGCTCTACAAATCTTATATAGGCACTTGTTATAGGCACTTGTTTACAAATGCTTGTTAGTTTTTGTGTATGCTTTATAATATTTTAAATATTTTTTCAACTGGTAGCCCTCGAGCTCTTTAGTGATGTTAAGGTAGCCCTCGGCATTAAAAAGGTTGGTGGCACCTGGTGTACAACAAGGAACTTTGATTTACTCCAATGTTTTGTTTTATGTTTTCAACTAGCAATCGTATAAAAATTGTCGCTGATTTATTCTTTCATTCCCTAGATATGGCAAGCCCGCTATTGGAAACAAAGCGAAGACGGTACGATAGTTTACATCAAGGAGACGCCCCCCCCCCTGAGACGGTTCTATAGAACCGGTGCGAATCGGCTGAATCCCACCACTGATAACATGTAATAAAAATTGTAACTGATTTCCTGTTTCATTCCCTAGATATGGCAAGCCCGGTATTGGAAACAAAGCGAAGACGGTACGATAGTTTACATCAAGGAAACAATGTGGAACGGTCATCAATACCCTGGCGGTGTGCTTGACCAAAGGTTAGAAACAATTATACACGAAAAAGTGACTTTGTTTACATGCAAAGTACCTGAAGAAACACTTTACTGTGTCCGTTCGGTAATCACACATATCCCTCTTGCGAATAAAAAGCACAACAAGCAGCAAAATATGTGTATCATAGGTATCTTGTGAACTACGAGAAAAGAGAGGGAGTGGATTACGCCGAGGAACCAGCCGACCCCCCCCCCTTAGCCCCACCTGTAACGGAAAGGGTCAATATGGCAGCACCAACCACGACAGTTTCAACCACCACCACCCCTAAAACACTGGAACAAAAACCAACCGAATTTGGTAAACTTCGCATTATTGTAGCCCAAGGGTGAAAACGGTTTTATTTAAACAGTAGTTTACGAAAAAATAAATTGAAAAATACTAAAATGAGAAGAAAGCAAATAAAGGGTAAGAAGGACCAAATGATAATATCTTGCTCAATGGGTTACATTACTTCTCACAAATGACTAAATTTTGCCCGTATTTATCTTCCTTACCACTTAACGAGTTACTGTTTTCTCATTTATAATTAAATCCGGGCTCATAACTAAAACTGCTCGGACGTTCTGAAATATTCTCAATGCCTATTGTACGAAGCGAATTCTAAATAATAAAAAAACTTGTTTTACCCCCCCCCCGAGGCCAGTTATAGTATTCCGATACAAGGTTTACACTCCCCACCCAAATATATTAACTGAAACTCCCATGACAGTTGCTCTCGTTGAAGATGTAAGTCTTAATTATTTGCCTTCGGTCGTAATCTAGACTTGCTTGCTGTATGTACCTACACTTTTTTTCAGTATTATTTGCCTGAAAACTTCGAAATGTCACCGATAGAAACCATAGCAACAAAAGCTCCCGTGACGTTACCTCCTTTGACCAGGGGCCCAAATTCCGGTCCATTTTGGTGGGTTCGCACATTAGCACCACCTGTAACGGAAAGGGTCAATATGGCAGCACGAACCACGACAGTTTCAACCTCGACAACACCTACAACACTGGAACCAAAGCCAACCGAATTTGGTAAACTTTGCATTATAGTAGCTCGAGGGTGAAAGTGTTTCTTTTTTAAACAGTAGTTTAGGAAATAAAAACTTTAAAAAACACAAAAATAATAATAATACGAAAATCAAGGGATAAACAGTATAAAATGGTGACATCTTACGCAATGGGTTACATTACTTCCCACAAATGACTATAAAGTTTGTCCATATTTATCATTCTTAGGTCTTAAAGAGTTACTGTTTTCCCATCTATAATTGAATTCGGGCTCATAACTTAAAACTACCCGGACGCTTTGGAAATCCTGGGAATTTCTCAATGCCTATTGTATGTAGCGGATTCTAAATGACAAAAACTTGTTTTTTATGTGCAGTAATGCCGTGCAATCAAGGCATACCGATACGTCAACGTCGATGCAGAAACCAGAATTTGACCACAGAACAGTGCTACATTCCCCGCTGTTCAAATTACAACCCTGGTCTGTACAGTGTGGTTCAATGCTGGAGTTCCAAGAAGATTTGCTGGTGTGCGGACACACGAAGCGGAAAACGTATTCACTCTCATGTTGTGCGACTAAAACACATGAGTCACTTACCTTGTCTGGGAGGTCAGTTAGGTTATGGATAATAGTAAAGCAGATATCATATTAGTTTCATAACAGGATGGTTGAAGTTGAATGCTTATGTAGTATCATATTTTAGGCTATTCAAGTTTTGCTTTTTCCTTGTTTAGCGGTCAAACATTGTGTTTTACTCCAGGTAAACCTCAAACAACCCCAACAGCAATCGCAACAACAAAAGCAGCTGGGCTTCCAACTTTACCAACAGGAGAAGAGCCATTACAACGACCAGTGTTTGCCCCAAGAAACAATTACAACTACAATTTGGTAGGTTTCGTTTTTTGTATATAACTTACAAATATTCATTTCAGCTTTCAATTTTCATTTCATTTTTTGTAACCTACAAATAGGCTACGCAAGATCAATAAGTTACTTCGGAGTTTGTATTCATTGCCAACATTTAAATCCATATAATCAATACATTAGGAATGAGATAAGCGTCACTTGTAATTATGTGATGTGCTCTTTTGGGTGCCTGTACCATTGCTCTTACGTATATACTCCTTTTTTATTGTAATATATTATTGTTGTTTTTCAGGTTATTCATAACTCGTTGCTATTCTTCGAGGCGCAGCGCTCAGGTAACATTGGAAGCAATAGCAGAATCAAATGGAGGAGAAGCGCTCATACAAGCGATGGCTTGGACTGTGGTAGTCTGGATTTAGCTGGAGGATATTACTTATGTAAGAAGTATAAAAAAAATTCCCCAGTATAATGAAACATGCGCCACTATATCTTACGTTTTAATTATTTTTTGCATCGATATTTAATGCACAAAATCTTACACGTTACCATACGCCCCCCCCCCCCGATGGCTTGGACTGTGGTAGTCTGGATTTAGCTGGAGGATATTACTTGTGTAAGAAGTATAAAAAAATAAGAAGTTCACCCCAGTATAATGAAACATGCGCCACTATATCTTATGTTTTAATTATTTTTTGCATCGATATTTAATGCACAAAAGCTTACACGTTACCATACGCTTTGTATTGTAAGTACCAATTAACAATAATCATTTTCTGCATAAAACTACCATCGCGATATAGATTAGATTTGTAGGCGAACCCGAACCCGTAAGTAGGCCTACCTGAAGTCCCGAACACGCAATAAAAAATAAAACCCGAATAAGGCATGAAAGTTAGATTTATGAACTGAAAATCATGACACAAACGCCCGTTTTATTCAAACGTTTTTGGTATTAAGAAGAAAATTACGGCCCAAATAAACGTAAAAGGCGAAATATTATTTAAACGTTTCGGCAAATATGCAATAATCAGTGATATAATTAAAATATAGTGATGGTAGCCTATGTACTTGCCTAGAAAACCACCCCCCCCCCCCATGGACAGAAACGTATTTTTTCACCTTTATTTCACATTTCTACTTGATCAGTTCTGGTGTGGTACACAAAGCGATTTCGGNCGTTTTTGGTATTAAGAAGAAAATTACGGCCCAAATAAACGTAAAAGGCGAAATATTATTTAAACGTTTCGGCAAATATGCAATAATCAGTGATATAATTAAAATATAGTGATGGTAGCCTATGTACTTGCCTAGAAAACCACCGATGATGGCATGAGCATTTGCGGAAACGTTTGAATAATAAAGCATGTCGCTTTTTACGTCTATTTGGGCCGTTATTTTCCCTATTAAACTAATGACAGATCCTTGTATCAGGTCTGGTATGGTTTTATGAAAAAAAAATATTGTATTTCTCTTTTATTTTAGCTGGTGATTATGTCAAGTTCGGTCTTCCAACTGCATCAGCAATAACTATGCTCGCTTGGGGATTTCTGGAGTTTCCTAACTCGTACACAGACGCATCCGAAACGCAGTTTCTCAAGGACGCTTTGAAATGGGGAACAGATTTTTTCATCAAGGCACACACGTCCAAATACACGCTTGTTGGTCAGGTAAGGAACTAATTAACAAACCTATAGGCCTAGCATTAAATTTTGATTGGATAAGTCACAAAGTTAGTTGGCATCAAAATGCCTTCATGAATCTCCATGATGTGCGCCTTTTGTAGGAATTTAATTGTACCCGTTGTCCAATGACATTTATTTCTTTTAATTGAAATGCGCCTCACAAACTTATTGGTCGGTATTTGAAGTGTACGGCCAGATTGGGCAGTTGAGGTAGGCGCTTTCAAAATATACACAAGAATAACTATAACTTACATTTAAGATGAACATGATTTCAATACTGGGATGAGCCAAGTTCTACATGCAAACCAGCAATTTAGACACACTTATGTAAATATTAGTACGCCGGGCCTTTGAAGTCGTCATCATGAATTAGCAGGTCACCAGGCATTCCTATATATGACAAGGCGCAGGTTAGAAACATCTAGCCTGCAATGCAATTCGAATGATTGGAGCGTTTTTTGGGTTTGCCATTCCCAAGCAAAAAACCCATTTAGCCGATAACTATCTTTAAATGCACTTCAAATATCTAATAATGTGAAAAACTGTATACTGTATAGGTTGGCAATGCTGCGGTAGAGAATTCACATTGGTTAAAACCTCAAGACATGACAGTAAACCGACCTTGCTACAGTATTTCCAATCGAAGTCCAGGGTCTGACTTGGCCGCGGAGACTGCAGCTGCTCTTGCAGCTACAGCGAAAGTGTGGCTTCAAACCGGCAGCGCAACGAGTGAGTATTTTTCGATGATTGATTTTAGGTTTCTAAAGCCTAACGCTGAAGCATGTTGAAATGCTGAACCCTAATTTGATTTTACTTTTACATATTTTGCGCGTTTTATTTATAAAAATGATAAATAAAATGGTAGGCTAGTATTGGCTTGTTCTTACCACTGTGATCAACATTTCATTTTTTGGCTGGTTTTTGAAATTCTAATTATTAATATCGGTGTTGGATAAATAGTAACTTCAAACCACCTAATTTACAGACGACAAATACGTTCAGACCCTCATCGGTCACGCAAGAGATCTCTACGATTTTGCCACCAAGTTTCGAGGAATATATTCCAACTACATGAGAGCAGCTCACGACTACTATCCTTCGAAAGGGTACAAACTCAATATTCCGAATAGTAAAAAGGCTAATTCCTGTGGTATTGTGTTTCATAAATTGAAATTAACAGTCGAACTAGCGATCCCCTGCTTAAATCTGACAAGAACAGCACAGCCGATAGCTGTGTTTGTGTTTCGACTTTTGAAAAACTTACCACCGAGCCTTCCCCCCCCCCTGTGTTTCATAAATTGAAATTAACAGTCGAACTAGCGATCCCCTGCTTGAATCTGACAAGCACAGCACAGCCGATAGCTGTGTTTGTGTTTTGACTCTTGAAAAACTTACCACCGAGCCTACATAGCATCCGTGTCGAATAGAGATGATTAAAAATTAGGTTCAGCTCTTGCAGGCCTTGCACATTCTAAAATACCAAAATATTTCTTTTGATCAGACATCATCGACTTTTAAAGTGGGCATTCGAAATGTAATACACACAAAACATTAAGTATGTTTTACTTATTTCTCTTGTATTAAGGTACGGTGACGAAATAACTTGGGCAGCGCTATGGCTTTACGAAGCAACAGGCGAAGTGCGCTACCTTGCGGACGCCACCAGCTACTACAATGAATTTGAACTGAGTGGCAAACCGGGCGAGGTTTCTTGGGAACACAAGGTTGTTCCGGTCGAGGTATTGCTCGCCCGATACGCTGCTCGGTCTGGAGTGACTACAGCCGGACAGGCTTATCTAAATTCCGTCACGAAATTCTGCGATTACAAGTTGCCAGGCAAGTGCACGATTGTTGCTTGTGAAGTTACGGACTGAAGTAAAGCTAACATTTGAAATAACCCAAACTGATACTGGAATTAAATAAAAGAACATAAATTCTTAACTGGGATCAGTCGTGAAGCCTCCTGTCGTGGGTTCGAATCCCACCGCAGGCCAGATTTGTCTAGTCTCTTACGCCTTGCCATATGGCAGGGNCATATGCGACGTTTTATTGTTGTAATAACTAGGTGATGCTTGCCAACAAAACTCATGACCATAAATATGTGGCAATTGTCAAGCAAATCGCATGAAAAAATTTGCGTTATTGCTTTGTGTTAGTGTCAGCCTAAATTACGACTGATCAGTCGATCGCGTACAATTAAGAAAATTTTCGTCGATCTTAACGACTGGCAAGTTGGCCACCCCTGCCATATGGGAATGCTTGCTAAACAGCTGATTCGGTATGACACCTTTAATGGGCCTGCTGGCGTACTGTGATGGAATTAAATAGAGTCTTAATCAAAACCTTGACTGTTTTACATCACCTATTCCGACATCCCAAAAGACAGTATACTATCCCTATACGGACTCAAAATGTCATATTAGACCCATACCGGTTCAATATCAGTTAAATGGTGTTTATTGCCTGTCATTACGAAAAATGAATGCTTTATTCGAAGACTGATTGTTTGTAATTAGCATTTATTGTTTGTGCAAAAAGCTTCAGAAGTTTGTTATCAACAGTAATTTATTATCTTAGGCGGAGGTTCAGCATACACCCCACAAGGATTAATGTATGCCAATGAATGGGGATCCAATCGTTATGCGGTTAATTCTGCATTCGTGTGCATTGTAGCATCAACCCTTCCCACTCTTGACAATGACAGAAAACAAAAATACAGGTAATAATGTCTTGAATAACTACCATACCGATAAACCTTAAAATGATTTTTAAGAAACCTAACTTATGACTTATATGTATGCACAGTGTTTTTTAAGGTGTTTTGGGGGACCGTTTCAAATTTCTCCAGCGGTTTCCCAAAATGTGGACTTGCAACTACAGTACTATTTTTTGGTATTTAAATGAAACACTTGCGGTCTCTTAAAACTACTTAGCGGTCACCCAAACCAAACCTTAAAAAAACCCTGTGTATGCATGACATCTTATTTAAATACAAGGATATAGTTTTTTTGACAGTTTGCAATGTTTTAGTGTTAAAGTTGCTAAAACTGTTCAAGGCAACATCTTTTTCTACGTCATTTTGCCTCAAAGCATGTCTTAGGTCGAACCCGGTAATATGTATTATATACCCAACTTAATATAGGCTAAGTATACTCATATATTTTTTATTTTGGCAGAAAATTTGCGGAAGATCAGTTGGATTACATTCTGGGTAAAACTGGCAAAAGCTTCGTGATTGGATACGGTAGTCCTTACCCAACACAACCACACCACAGAGCAAGGTAGCTGGGTGTTGTAGGTTGTTTCAATATGTTTGTTTCAAAATGTTAAAAGATAACTTTGTGACTGGCAAAATCGGTGATTTAAAAATATCTGCGCTTCCGCTAACAAAGATGCCCTTTTTCATATTGTGAGATTGGATATTAACATTGTTTGGTGCTGTATAAACTTAGCAATAAAATGACATACTTTCTAATGCGACTTGGCCATTTTGGGTAAAAATGCTTATCAGTATGAGAAATTATTTTACTCTGCACTGAACCTGAAAATCAGTTGATTTATTTTTCAGCTCTTGCCCTTTAGCGGGCTCGTGCGGTTGGGATTCGTTTCATAGCACAGCGCCAAATCCCCAACTGCTGATTGGTGCAATGGTTGGTGGGCCTGACCAATTGGACGTTTGGACAAATGACCGGACTGACTTCAAATCTAACGGGGTTTCATTGGATTACAATGCAGGCCTTCAAGGCTCCGCTGCAGGTCGGATACACAATTAATATTTTGGTTTAATGAAATTATTTACACTTACTATTATTTCTAATCGAGTCGGAAAAATTCATCAGTGTTGTTCTAAAAAACAGTTTCGAAAAAAACGGTGACTTTGTAGTCATCTGATAAAACTTTCGTTGTAAGTTATATGTAGGCGCCGACGTAAGCTGCTGTTCATTATTGTGAAATCTATCACTTGGCGTGCATATAAATACAGGATAGTTTTGGAAAAATTTCTTGTAACTTGAACATTGAAAGTAGATAACTAACTGCGGGTCTACGTAATATTTTTTTCCAACCACCCGTAATGATTAAAAAATTAACATATTTCTATGTCAATTTTTAGGTTTGAGGCATTTTCAACTGGAGTACAACACCTGGTTACTGGAACAAACACATAACCGAAATCAATAACCCCCTGACTAAAGTTCAGAACCCTTGGCCAGAGGAAGTCAAAAGCATCAGCTGTGTACAATGTACAGATGATCTCGATATAATTTTACGATGGTTAAATCCCTCTAGTTTAGGTTTGGGCCACATCTGTGTTTGTTTGGCTCCTATACTTGCAAGAGTCGAAGAGATGTTTAATCAACACTGCAGAGTAAAGATGAAAAAAATCGAATAATTTATCCTGCATTTGTTTTGTTTGTTGTTTGCCACGTCTGCGTGAATTTCCAGCAAAACCACTTTTATTTTTCCGTAATTTGTGTACTCGTTATGCAATTAATTACATACTACCCTATGTAAATCATGCAAAAAAAACACATGATAAGATTATACAATATTGGTTTTTACCCTAATAGCGTGTAATCGACACCGTTTTTTTCGCTGGCTCCACGAAGGGGCGTATAAAGCATTCTGCATGTATAGTTGTTTGCAATTACTTTTAACCCACAGATAAAACGAAATGTAACCTCTTACAAAACGCCAAGAACACAGGCGCTCCTGTTTCTGCTCTAAATCATTTGACAATGCGTTAAAACCCTCCAAAGTTTAAAAAATGATTTGAAACAGCACTATCACTCTTTTAAAAAACCCGGCTATGTTTAAATGCCTGGTAATGCGTTTTATGCCTTGAGGGACAGGAAATTTTGAACTTTCGAGAACCAGAATTAAGGAAATAAAGTTTAGCTGTACAGCTGTTCGAAAACCATTTTCTTTTGGAAAGAACCTGTGCCGTAAACAACAATACACGCACAATACTTGGAAACATGTGCGCTGAAATTGCACTAAAAACCACTAAATTTAATTTTTCAAAACTGTTGTTGACACAAAATATTATTATGAAATGTAGGTTACGTAATGTTATAAAGCAATTTTAAAAACACATCACACACGTACGCATCAGGGACCATATGGTATCATATGCGAGTCAGGTATTTCATTTACAATTTATTCTATTGTGCGGTTGTTAAATTACAATTAGGAAAGAAACTTGTTTCTTAAAAACCCAGAAAGTTCAGACAATGCGGTCCACATAAAAACGTTGATTTCATTGTTACCAATAGACAACGTGTTTTACTGTCTTTCTCTTGACAAATTTTCTGGATTTTTGGCTACCTGCAAATATTTCACTTGCTTTTTTGTATTTGTTTGCCTTCTGCTTTCAGTTTTACAAAAGCTCTTGTAATACGATTCACTGTTTGTTAACAATGACCAAAACTAGTAACTGGTTTCTGTGTAAATGTTACCTGCCTATATACCTTCTATGACCACATCATTTCCGAAAAAAGCAATTGTATTTGTGCAGTTTATTGCATTTAAACTGAAGCACAAACGTTAATTTAGTATTTACATAAACAGGTTAATTTGGAAATTTTGCTATATTTGTAAGTAGAAAAAAGACAAAATTGGCATCCATTAGTCGGGTAGATTAATTTTTTGGCGGAGACACGTTCATTATACATTAATATGTTTTATTTTTTATTTCGAATTTAAACACACGACAAAATTGAAACTAAAAATCCTTGAAATCGATATTTCGCAAGTTGTATATTCGATTGAAAAAAAGGCTAGGTTATATTATATTAACAAGGACATAAACATGTGTTTATAGTGTGGTTTGTGAACGCGCTCCTACAATTGCTATTTTAACCTCCTGGCACTCCTGTATTATAGGTATGTACATTTTGAATTTCATTCACTGTTCGGGGGGGGGGGACTTTGGATAACGGCAGCAGAATCGAACTTTTTAATCTCGGCATTCTTGAGAAATTGAATCACAAAGCAATCCTTCAGCTGGGCTTAATTTGGTGAAGGTGTTGCCGCCATAGTAATAGTGGGCACCGTTGAGCAGACGGGCATCTATTGCTGATGGTTTTTGGGGGGGGGGTCTTGGAATCGATATTTCGCAAGTTATATATTCGATTGAAAAGAAGGCTAGGTTACCTAGCGGATGCCACCAGCTACTACAATGAATTTGAACTGAGTGGCAAACCGGGCGAGGTGTCGTGGGAACATAAAGTTGTTCCAATCGAAGTATTGCTTGCCCGGCATGCTGCTCGGTCTGGAGTGACTACTGCTGGACAGGCTTATCTAAATTCCGTCACGAAATTCTGCGACTACAAGTTACCAGGCAAGTGCACGATTGTTGCTTAAAAAGTTGCGGCCTTTAATAAAGCTAACGTTTGGAAGAACCAAAATAATACTGGAAGTAAAGACTGAAAACTTTGAAGTCCGAAATCATCTACCGTTTTTTGTTTGTTGTTTTTAGATATGGATGATGCCCATTACTTAGGTGAAATATAAAAGTTCACACATAAAAAACGGTGAATGATTCAGATTTAAGAATTCAGACAAAGTTTTAAGTCTGCAATTCATGTTACGGTCAAACTTCGATACTATGCCACCTTGATATTATGCCACCCTCGCTACGGGGGGGGGGTGTATTTCTCTCCAATGGGTGTCCAGATAGCTGTGGTCTTTTTGGTATCAGCGCATTCGCCGATTACTAAAAAAAGAAATATACACGCACATTTAAAAGTGATCAGTATATTTTTCCTAGTAGCCTATACTGTAGCACATTTAAAAATGATAATTTCTGAAAATGGTCAAATTTGAGGAAATGTGAAGTTTAGAAAGTCCAATTGGCATTTACGCACTGAGTCTGTTAAATATAATACTGGGAGTAAAGACTGGAAACTTTGAAGTCCGAAATCATCTAACGTTTTTTGTTTGTTGTTTTTAGATACGGATGATGCCCATTAGTTAGGTGAAATATAAAAGTTCATACATAAAAAACGGTGAATGATTCAGATTTAAGAATTTTTAAGTTTTACGTCTGTGATTCCTGTTATATGCGACAGTTGTCTCCATCCCTCGCGCTAAGTTGCTGGTGACTCGTGGTTTATAATATTCTGCATACATATAATACTGGGGGGGGGGTACAGTTGTCTCCATCCCTCGTGCTGAGTTGCTGGTGACTCGTGGTTTATAATATTCTGCATACATATAATACTGGAAGTAAAGAGAATCTCAATTCAAGCCTTAGTTCTTTTATGTTATCTATTACGACATTATACTATCACAATACCGACTCGTTATACAGTGACCCATGTCGGTTCATATTAGACCCATTCCGGTACACATGCTTTATTTAAAGACTGATTGTTTGCAATTTGCCATTATTGTGCATCTGTTTACAAAGCTTCAACATTGTGTTGACAACGGTTGAAATTTGTTATCTTAGGCGGAGGTTCAGCGTACACTCCACAAGGATTGATGTACGCCAATGATTGGGGATCTAATCGCTATGCGATTAATTCTGCATTCGTGTGCATTGTAGCATCAACCCTTCCCACTCTTGATAATGACCGAAAACAAAAATACAGGTATTATTACCTGTCTTAACTACCATACCGATAATCCTTTGATTTTTAAGAAACCTAACTTATGACTTATATGTATACATGACATCTTATTAAATAAAGGGATATAGATTTTTTGACAGTTTGCAATATTTTAGTGTTAAAGTTGCTCAAACTGTCCAATGTGACACGTATATCTATTTCAACTTGTCACAATGCATATCTCGGGCCAAGCCTGGCAATATGTCTTATACCCAACTAAATATAAGTTACTCATATATTCTCTATTTTGGCAGAAAATTTGCTGAAGATCAGTTGGATTACATTCTGGGTAAAACTGGCAAAAGCTTTGTAATTGGATACGGTAGTCCTTACCCAACACAACCTCACCACAGAGCAAGGTATAGCCTAGCTGGGTGCTGGGTGTTGTAGGTTGTTTCAATGTGTTTGTTTCAAAATGTTAAAAGATAAGATTACTTTGCGATTGGAAAAAATGCTAATTTTAAAGTAATTGCGCTTCAGTTTACAAGAAGCTTTTTAACAATGTAAGAGTAGATGTTAAAACTATTCGGCATTGTTTGTTCGTTTTTTGGCAAGTTAGTAATAATGTGATATATATTTTAATGCGACTTGGCCATTTTGGGTAAAAAGTGCCAATCGATATGTGAAATCTTTTTACTCTGTACTGAACCTCAAAATCAATTGATTCATTTTTTAGCTCTTGCCCTTTAGCGGGCTCATGCGGATGGGATTCGTTTCATAGCACAGCGCCAAATCCCCAACTGCTGATTGGTGCAATGGTTGGTGGGCCTGATCAACTGGACGTTTGGACAAACGACCGTACTGACTTCAAATCAAACGGCGTTTCTTTGGATTACAATGCAGGCCTTCAAGGCGCCGCTGCAGGTCGTATTATAACACACAACTAATATATTTGGTTTAAGAAATTACATGCAACAATTTAAAAAAACGCGGACCTTGTAGTCATTTTTGAAAGCTTTCCTTGTATACTACGACGTAAGCTTAATTCTGTCCATTATCGTAAAATCTGTCACTTGGCTTGCATATGAACGCAAGATAGTTTTGGACAAATTTCTTGTTACTTAAAACATTGCAAGTAGCTAAAAACGCTGCGGAAAAATAGTTTTTTTATTAACCAGAAAAAAATAAAAATCAATTTCTATGTTTATTTTCAGGGTTTAAGGCAGTTTCAACTCGAGTACAACACTTGGTTACTGGAACAAACACACAACAGAAATCAATAACACCTTGACTAAAGTTCAACTCTTTGCCAGAGGAAGTCAAAAACATCAGCTGTGTACAGTGTACAGATGTTCTCTACATAACTTTAGGATGGTTAAATCACCTTTAGTTTAGGTTTGGACCACATCTGTGTTTGTGTGATTTCTTAATTTGCAAGAGCTGAAGGGATATTTCACCAACAAAACAGAGTAAAGATGAAAAAAAAATTCAAACAATTTATCCTGCGTTTATTTTATTGGCGGATTTGTAGTTTGCCACATGTGCGTGAATTTCCAGCAAAACCACTTTTATTTTATCGAAATCTCTGTACTTGTTATGCAATTTGATCCTATATCACGCTATGTAAAGCATGAAAGCATTTTAACCATGACACCTTTTGAATCGTTATGTCGATATTCCACTGATGTGAGGCTTGTACAGTACCACCGCCAACGTCTGTTGGGTTCTTGCAAGCTTTTTAAGCATTAAAATATATCTTATAGGACTGTTTTTTGTTGTCGCAAGGGGCTATTAACCAATTAGTCCAACCGTCTTGTTCACATCTGTCACGGACCTTTCCGCTGGCTCCGTAAACATTCTGCAAGTAGTTTGTGTTTGAATTGGGATAACTTCTACATTTTTCTTAAGTAAGAAATTTTTAACCCAAAGATAGAACACAATGTAGCCCATTCCCTCTTTACAAAACCCCAAGAATATAAGCGCTCCTTTTTTTGCTCTAAATCATTCGGCCTTGCGTTAAAACCGCCAAAAGCTAAATAAACTTACGTGCGTTTGTAACAGCACAATCAAAGCAAAGCTCAAAGTCCTTTTATATTCATACCTTTAAAAAGTCCGACTATGTTTGAATGCCAGCTACAACCTCGGTATGTTGTTTCTGTACTTTTCATGCCCTAAGGCAGGGGTGTCCAACACGTGGCACGCGTGCCAAAAGTGGCAC
>QLIY01000891.1:0-59372 GCA_003260075.1 Phallusia mammillata | reverse complement strand
TAAACTCGATAAACGTACTTCGGTTTCGTTTATGTCAGGCAGTCCGTCGTTGATCAACATAAATATGAAAAAATAAACTTAGCTTTTTTGAACGCCGCGATAAATGGTCTTTAAATTCTCATTGTCAACTTGGCCGTCGCATGACCACGGGTCACTAAAGGTCAACTTGTAGGCATGGGGGGGGGGCGTCGTAATGTATCTTCTTTACTCAATTCAATAATCAGTACTTAAGTGATGTATAAATTAGGCCGAACGGTATTGTTGAACAGTTGAACAGACAAGGACTGCATGCTGTTAAAAACAGTGTTTCTAGGAAAATTTGTGTTTAAAAACTGAACTTGAACGACAATATCAAGGTCAAAGCAAGAGATTAAATTGAAAGTATTTTCCCCGTTCTTTTTTGACCGATTTTTTGTAATTATATGACAATAATGATGCAAAAGAATACGGACAAAAACTTTTAAAGTTGAGTTAATGCTTTGTGAAAATTTTGTCCTTAAGAATCTAAAAATTACCGCAACATAGGTTTACCGTAAATCCGCACAAACGCACGTGTGGGGGCCCATTCGTTTTTGCTTGCAAAAACAATCATATATGTAGATAAAATTATGTATAGTAGAGTAAATTGGTAAATATCGTGTAGAATATATAAAATGGAAGTATATCAGGGGGGGGGGGCTGGTTCTGTTACAAAAAGTCTATTGACAGTAACTAGTAATGCTAACCGGTTCGCTGATCTCATAAAATTTCGTGAGACGGTTGTATAGAACCGGTTGAATCCCACCACTAGTTACATTGAGCAGTTAGACAGAACAGACACAGAAATTAGTTTAAAAAACAAAATTGGTGTTTTGGTATGCTCAATTTTGTTTCAGAATGCTTATTTAGTTTTTTGAAGCATCTGAGTGTGGTTTTCTATGTTTTAATCTACTTTATTACTAAAAATGTTCCTTTCAAATCTTTTTGCACTGCATGAATTTTATCCTACCTTTCCGCTTTTTTTACTTTATTTTGGTTTGTGAAATAACTACCATGTATGCAATACGTTTTGAGACATCTGTGTAATTCACAAACCTTTTTGCGTTTTTTAAGAATATTTACTTTCCTTACTTTCATGTGAGTTCTATGTTCTCCTGATATTTAATTCTGGTTTGGGGGATTTTAACTTTCTTCCTTTAAACCGTACGAGGCTTGTGTAGAAATACTATTGGCTTGAAATAATTTGTTAAAAATCATTTTTCTTAAGACACAGGGCACTGTTTTAAATCCCGATTGAAACTTTAAATCGGTTTAAATCCAAATTCAGACTGAAACTAAGAACCAGCTATTGAAGAAAGAGTAGATAAAACTTTCTTTTTAATTTAATTACTATTTTAAGTCCACAAATTTACAATCTTCGTGTTAAAATCGGTTCAACACCTCAAATTAGAGAAAGAGTCTATTTGGTTGGTGGGTTAAGATTCTCTTTGAAGTGGTATTTGTGTGTATTCAAATGCTATGGTTTCACACATGTGGTATAAAATGTGGAACAACAAAAACAGGCCATGTTTTTGTAATATTTTTAAGTAAGACATGAAACAAAATCTGAACATTCTTAGAAACGTCGAAGCAGGTGGAATTTGTAGCTGTAAAAAAAAACCTTTTTGCAAAGAAACTCTGCATAAAATAGTCATGTCTTACGCCTTCCATAAAATTTTCTAAAAAAATATTTGGGTATATCTTTGGTGGTCAGGTGTTTTTGCGTTCGTTGGTTCACTGGTTTTGACTGTTTCTGCTCTGGGAGCCGCAAAAATCCTCCATGAGGGAATGTTAGTTCATCTGCTCCGAGCTCCGATGATGTTCTTCGACCAAACTCCGACCGGAAGGATTATCAATAGATGCAGTAAAGACGTCGATGTCATAGACAACCTCCTTATCAGGTCAGTTTCAACACTTGATGGCGCCAAACTTGAAAAATTAGGAAGTGTTTTTCTAAATATTATGTAGAAGCCCACTAGGTCAGTGGTTTCCAACCGGAGAGGATTCCCATTCAATTTTTAAATGTGAATTGTAAATAGACACTCAAGCTCTGATAATTTACCTGTGAAGTTGATAAAAGACCCAATTTTAAGTAATCTTTGTGTGGTTTAGCATCTACTATGTAGTATATTGGGGCTAGGGATGGACCAAAACTGCAAACTACACTCTCGGTGCATTGTGACGTCACAAACGGTCCCAATTCCATGCTAGGTTTGCAGCTTTACAGCCAAGAACCGAGCCTAAAAAACAGCGATGCTTTTTACCAAGTTCTCAGGTTTTGGCTCGGCTTGGCCCATCTCCGTGGATTTAACATGTTTTAGAAACAAGACCAGATTTTTTACCTTTAGCATGATCTAGAAAATTTGAAAATGAAACTTAGAAAAAAGTTTCGCTTAAAATGTTTGTAGGCTTAGTTACACATTAAATTATTTTCAAGTGCTGGGTTATTTCAAAGTTTTATAATTTTTTACTTTTTTTTTCAGGACGGTATCGATGTTTTTGAGCTGCCTGTTTCGTGTCCTAGGAACTTTATTTATTATCTCGTACGCAACTCCGTTGTTCCTTTTATCACTGTGCCCTATTCTTCTATTATACTTCTTTGTTCAGGTTTGTTCAATAATCCACAACAATGGTGATGGTGTTTACACAAAAAAAACCTGTATGTGTTTAAAACTAAAAAGGCAACTGAAGTCCTGAAAATGTTGACTTCTGTGCACAAATATTTTGTATACTTACTTTTGCTCTNGAACTTTATTTATTATCTCGTACGCAACTCCGTTGTTCCTTTTATCACTGTGCCCTATTCTTCTATTATACTTCTTTGTTCAGGTTTGTTCAATAATCCACAACAGTGGTGATGGTGTTTACACAAAAAAAAACTGTATGTGTTTAAAACTAAAAAAAACAACTGAAGTCCTGAAAGTGTTGACTTCTGTGCACAAATATTTTGTATACTTACTTTTGCTCTGTCTGATTAAATTGGCTTTGTTTTTTATCATAAAAAAGTTTGTATGAAACACCCAACATTTTGACAGTAGTTTGTTATCTTGAAATATACTGGAGTACACTTAATTATTTTGAAATTATCGGAGGAGTTGTCAAATCCAAATTAATTTAAACACATTAGCTTGATTGTTTTAAACCCTCCTAACCTTTAATTCAAAGCTAAATAATTTTTATTCTATTTCCATTTTTATTGAACACTTTTAAAACAATATTTGTACAAAAGTTTTTTTTGATCATTTAAACTAGTAAAAGTTGAAATATTTCTGCATATTTCATTTGATATCTTTTCAAAACACATATTTACTTGATTATTTAATCAAGTAAAACAGGTTTTGTTTGTGTATGCATCATCAGAACATTAATAACCAGTAATTTGGTGCATAATTATTTTGTACTGTAGTTTACTAACAACTAGATTAGTTGAAATAAAATAATAGCTGTAGAGCAGTGCTTCTCAAACTTTTTACCAGGGATTCACCTTTAAATTAACAAAATTTCAGGGTGAACTTTTTATTTAAATATGGTAGTTTTGAAAATAATATTACAGAAAATACCTTTTCTTTGGGCGTACCTTTCAAATTACCAAAATTTTTCGGGTGTCAATCTAGCTATGTTTTTTCACCAAAAAAACATTTTCTTTGATGTTACTTGGCTTTATGTTTGAGAACCACTGTTATAGAGCATGTTTGGTAGTGACTTGAATTTAGTTAAACACATAATACTTTTTATAATGTAAGTGTGAATGTTTGTAATTCACAAATTAAAATTAAATAGAGATTTGCTTGGCATGAAATGTAGAGTCTAAATTACAAATGCTTGCGGTGCATGTTGATGTAATTTTTTTTACAAAAATCATGTTCTTATTTAATTAAAATAATTTTTTTTAAATAAGTATTTCATAATTGGGCAATGTATGTTTCAAACGAGATCCTACCTAAAACCTAAATGGGATTTAATTTACTTTTCTGCATTCTTAGTTCCGTAAATCCGGTAGCTTGTTTAAACCACATTATTGCATTTTTAACTTCTAAAGTTAAAAAGGAAGTCACTTTTCAAAAATAATGCAACACAAAAATCACTACAGCTTTTAAGTTTTTTGACAAAAAAAAACTAGGAAAATTACTTTGAATAATGTATGATGAGATTGGTTAGATTAAGTGAGAATCAGTCTAAGCTGATGACTTAAAAACACAAGAACATATTTATCTGGAAATGGAGCGTTGGTGCAGTTTAGTTAGTTGAGAGAAAGTCATTCAGTTTCAATATTATCTTTTATTAGGGATGGGCCGAGCCGAGCCAGAACCCGAGTACTCGGTACCGAGCATCGCTGTTTTTAATGCTCGGTGCTCGGCCGAGCAGTTGCACAAACTGACCTGAGCGTCAAATTTGCATATTCATGCCCTGCTAACATATGTAACTAGTGTTCGAAAGGGTGTCTATGAACAAAAACAAATGATTTTTCAAATGTATTAGATGGTGAAAAAACGTGTAGTTCTGAGGCCTGTAACAGCTTAATACACCGCTGGTGACGTAAGAGGCCTTGTAGAGCTAAAACGTAGAAAGGGGATTTTTAATGCTCGGTGCTCGACCAAACATAACATTTGCAGTTTGGCACATCCCTATCTTTTATGGATTAAAATGCCTGATTAGTATAGATACCTTTTTTGCTCTTAATTTACATTTGACTTGTGAATTGTCCAAGTATTCGAAGCATGTCAGAAAGTCAGACTCAACTTGCATTGTTGGTAAGTGATGACTTACGTCATGACTTTTAAGGAGGGCAGCTGGAATACAGATTTTGGTTGAATTTAGGTAGATAACACAGATAAGCACAAGAAGGGACAAAAATAACGAGACACAGTTGGGTTTTAACCAGAGAATCTTGTGTTTATTTTGCCTGAAGAAAGCTTTCTATATCATTAAAACAAGTTCCATCCTAATGAAAAGCATAAAATTTATTGGATCATTAGTCAGATAATTTTACAGCAATTGGAGATTTTAATTTGAGGCCTTTATAATTTTGCTGACAATTTCAACAATCACAATCAATAGTTCTTGTTTGTTATTTATTAATTTGATGTTGGCTATGCATGACATGTTGCAATCATAATTTGTTCAAAATTGATCAATTGGATAATTACAAACTGACCAACAAGTAGTTTGCTCATTTCATAAACCACAGTTTTGCAGTTTTTGTTGTGAAATCTGCATGAAAAGTTGTTAAAATAAAAGACTTTGCATGAAAAAATACTAAATAAACAATAATTTGTTTTGACAGTCACAAAATGATTAAAATTAAAATATTTCATTAATTAACTTTGTATTCATTTGTTTTGCAGTGTTTAGAAAATTGTAAAATATCTTATTTTTGCCACAAATCTTTTTTTGCTTCTATTTCATTTATCATGTAGTTTTTCATTTCATGCTTTATTTTGTGTCGCTTGCATTTATGCGCATTTGAATAAAAGTTATTGTTTATCTGTGTCTCAATTTTTTATGCATGTTGAGTCAGATTAGGAGGTGAAATGCATGAACGAAAAATTTACAATAGTTGTTAAAACTTGACGAAAAAGTTGCAAAGCTCTGTCATTTTGATAAACATTTGTTGTTGTTGTTTTTTTTTGTTAATTTTTGAATTTTTTTGTTAAAATATTATGTAAGGTTGTTTTTGTTTCATGACGTTTTTTATTTGTAATTTTGTTTGTGATTTCTATGTTTTTGTGCAGCGTTTTTATGTCCGAACTTCCCGTCAGTTGAAACGACTCGAATCAATCAGTCGTTCACCGATTTACTCCCATTTTAGTGAAACTGTGACAGGTAAATGACTGATTGCCTGTGAATGATGTCCCGTAACGTTTCCTGGACAAATCATAAATCTACCTAACTATTTTTTAAACGAACTCTGTGAAGCCCTAAATGTTACACTGAAACGCAAACGATTTTCTGAAAATTCCAACAAAAACAAAAGGGGGGGGGGTAAACAAACTCTGTGAAGTCCTAAATATTACACTGAAACGCAAACGATTTTCTGAAAATTCCAACAAAAACAAAACTTTAAGTGTTATTAAAATTTTTGTGTAGAATAGTTCTTCATTAGAATAAGGCCCAGTCATCTTATTCTTGCAAGAAAAAAGGTTAGCTTTATTTGAAATAGTTTGATTAAAATCTTCAAACAAAAACTTTGTTAAAAGTCTGACCAACTACTAAATATTGGGTTTGGTATCAAACATCATATGGAATAGTTTGCCATTAGGAAAATTTCCAGTCTATCTTCTGCGACATGTGAAGTGTCAATAACATACTGAAACTTTTTCTTCTACAGGAGCGAGCACAATTCGAGCTTATGGTTTGCAGAAAAACTTCATCAGAGAAAATGAGATGAAAGTTGATGTCAACCAAATGTCCTACTATCCTAATATTGTTTCGAACAGGTAAACAAACAGTTTAAAACAACCAGAAATAGACCCAAATTTCAGTATCATAGTATGCTAGGCCCATTGAATGCGTTATATCAAATCAAGCCACTCTAACCATTCCCACATGGCAAGGCACAGACTAGAAAAATCTAGCCTGCGGTGGGATTTGAAGCCATGACTGCAGCATTTCCATGGCTGCACATAATTGGACAATAATAAGATATTTAAAATATAAACTAAATTGCTAGGATAAACATTTAATACTGGGATCAGCCCTGAAGCTGGTATGGAAAACCTGGAAAAGTTATGGAATTTAAATTTGTATTTTAAGGCCTGGAAAAGTTTTGAAAAAGGTCAACTTTTGCAAAAGTCCTTGAAAAAATATGGAATTTGGCGACTGTTTTACCCTAAAAATGCCAGATAGAGATAGGAATCTCAAATTACGTAACATATGAATATTCGTTGCAAGTATGGTAAATTGGCTGCATCTAGCAAAGCCTCTTTACTAGTTTTACCATGGGAATAGCTCGATTTTTTGCGAGTAAGGTTATGGAAATTTGGTTTTTTTCCTTGAAAAGTTTTGGAAAAGTCATGGAATTTGTGAACGAAAAATTGTGCGGAAACCCTGGTAAATGCTTTGAGGGCTAATCCCAGCATTTCTTAGCTAAAAGTTCATCTAGCCAAATTTTACTGTCAGGTTTTGTTTGAACTCCTTCAAGCTAGCCATGCAGGAAAGTCTGCATAAAATCTGAATTACTGATAATTCCATACACCCAGCAGTTGCTATGGTTGACTGCACTATGCTTGCTGGTAAACCCACTTCAAGTCTCACAACTCTGTTACTTTTTCACAGATGGCTTGCCTTACGACTAGAGCTTGTTGGAAACTGTATTATTTTGTTCGCTGCAATTTTTGCGGTGTCAGGAAAAGGGACAATCGATGCAGGGATAGTTGGACTTTCCATTTCATATGCAATGCAGGTATTGATTCAAATGTGCTAAATTGTACAAGTTAAAAAAAATGTTCAAAGATATTCAATAGAAAGATTGTACAAGATAAAATGTGTTTTATTTGCTTTATTAAGGCCAGTGAGGGGATTCAGCCGGTCCGCACCGGTTCTATAGAACCGTTTTATGAAATATTATGAGATCAGCGAACCGGTTAGCATTACTGGTTACTGTCAATGGACTTTTTGTAACAGAACCAGCTGAAACATATGACTTTTGTGATAAAATCGGCTGACAAAAAATTTGAATCCCACCACTGGTTAAAATGTATCGGTTAAAATAGATGTTTTCGATAGAAAGTTTGAATAAGTTTTTTTTTTTTAATACTAGAAAACTAGTCCATTAAAAATATTGCATATAAAATTGGGCTCAAATGTGTGTTTCATTTGCTTAATTATTAGACTTTGGTTTTAGTGTGTGTTGTACAGGGGGTGCACATACCCTTCAAGACAAGAAAAAGTTTAAGAATTACTCTTCTAGAATGTTCAGTGTATTAAAAAACTAAAACATTTGGTAAAAAAGAAATAACTAATCTAATATTACTTTTTCCAAGAGAAAATCTCATGTATTATTTACTGCATACAATTTACAATCTCAAATAACCAGGTCGTTTAGTATGATTTCTATTTTTCTGGTTGTAATATTTCTATGTTTCCAGGTAACAAATGGGGGGGGGGAGAAATAACTAATCTAATATTACTTTTCCAAGAGAAAATCTCACATATTATTTACCGCATACAATTTACAATCTCAAATAACCAGGTCGTTTAGTTTAATTTCTATTTTTCTGGTTGTAATATTTCTATGTTTCCAGGTAACAAATACACTGAATTGGATGGTTCGACAATCGAGCGAACTTGAAACAAACATAGTTGCTGTCGAGAGGGTCCAGGAATATACCAACGTCGCACAAGAGGTAGGAATGAAAATATAATACAAATGACCGGCTTCAAATGTGGATACTCTAATAACTGATCACGGCACACTCATTTATAAATCATTGTACGCCAGGCCTATTAAAGTGTTATTTAATTCAAGCTGGTTTCTTAAGCATTGCTACATATGGAAAAACATAAGCTAGGGAATTTGTCCAGCGGTGGGACTCGGACACTGGACACAAGCCTTTCCAGGGCAGCATAGGTGCTTATGATTCGACTTATGACAGGTTCACCGCTCTGTAGCTCAGTTGGCAGAGAGTGAGTCGCTCAAAAACTGTTCTCATGGGTTCAAATCCCACAGGACACTATATTTTTTAAGCATATGACTGGCCATATAGGAATGCTTGGGAGACCTGCTTCGTTTGGTTTGGTGACTCTACTATACTATTTTGCATGTTTTAGTGTGCCATGTATATTTATGTTTTTTGTTGCCATTATATTTTCAGGCTCCGCTGGTCATAGCGAATGAGGCTCCACCTGCAGATTGGCCAGCAGAAGGCGGTATAGAGTTTGATAACTACAGCACAAGATATCGACCGGAGCTGGATTTAGTTGTGAAAAATATTACTGTTGACATTAAAGGAGGAGAAAAAGTAAGTTAAGTGATTCTGATGTTCTTGAAATGAGACAAACTGTGTTTGAATTTGAGCAAACCCTCTGCTATTGTATTTACCTTTCAATGCCTTGACTTCACTTTATTGTGTCAGTCCCATCCACATAATACCTTGTAATAACTGCCACCACCAGTGCACAAATAACAACATGTAACTGCTGTTGACCACTAATAACCACTGCCAACCACAAATTTCCACCACTGCACACCTATACTTTGTCATACACATAATACGATGTAGCTGTATTGCGTTCAGTCATGATCCACTAATTGTGCCCTCCACTTATTTTGTGCTCAATAACATTTTAATGTTGCAGCTTTTTCCAGCTTGATGATTGTTTTCGTAAAATAACATATGTTTTCTATTGTAAGTCATTAGGAAAAAAACTAGTCAACAATTTTATGTTTCTTATCAGTATAAGGCATTTAAGCACTTTGTTTCAATTTTTTTCCAGTGGATTTTCTTTATTTTTGCCCTAGATTAAACATTGCACAATAAATGAACTGGATAAGAACTGGATTCGAAACAAATATTCTAGAAGAGTTGTATTGAAATACCCAGTTGTTCTAGAACACCTAGTTGCTTTAGAATACCCAGTTGTTCTAGAACACCTAGTTACTTTAGAACACACAGTTGTTCTAGAACACTTAGTTACTTTAGAACACCTAGTTATTCTACTTTAAACACCCGAAGACAAAAGTATTTTTTTCTATAGATTGGAATTGTTGGACGCACGGGTGCAGGGAAATCCTCGCTCACTCTTGCTCTGTTCCGCATCATCGAATCCTCAGATGGTTGCATCAAAATTGACGGAAGAAACATTTCCAAAATGGGATTGCAAGATTTGAGGTCTAAGCTGTCAGTTATACCACAGGTGGGCGAAAGAGAGCTGGTTTCATTATGTTGTTTTGCTTTTTGTAGTTTTAGTTGAGCATTTAATATGTAAATTTGTCAATCAATCATAGTACGCTAGGTCTATTGAAGACGTTATACTAACTTAGCCGGTTTCCCAAGCATTTACCACCATATGGCAGGGTACATGCTAGAAAAATCTAGCCTGCGGTGGGATTCGAACCCACGACAGGAGTCTTTCCGGGACTTGCGCTCTACCAACTGAGCTACACAGGCTCAGTGGAGAATCCGCCGAAAGTCGAATCACAAGCACCGTTGCCTGCCTCGTATGCTGCACATGTCAGCTTCGTAGTAGGGGATCGCCAGATTGACCAGTATCAGTTAAGATGAACATAAATTCATAACTGGGATCAGCCCTGAAGCGTCTATGCAGACCAGCGATCACGGCACACTCATATATAAATCACAGTACGCCAGGCCCATTGAAGGCGCTATACCGAATCAGCCGGTCACCAAGCATTCACCACCATATGGCAAGGCGTAGGCTAGAAAAATCTAGCCTGCGGTGGGATTCGAACCCACGACAGGAGTCTTTCCGGGACTTGCGCTCTACCAACTGAGCTACACAGGCTCAGTGGAGAATCCGCCGAATGTCGAATCACAAGCACCAGTAGTTGCCTTGTATGCTGCACATGTCAGCTGTGAGTAGGGGATCGCATTGAAGGCGTTGTACCAAAATCAACTGGTCACCAAGTATTTTCATGTGGCAAGGTGTTGGCTAGAAAAGCTAGCCTGCTGTGGGATTCGGACGACAGAAGACCATGAACACTTGATTTAAAAGTTTCAAGTTAAAATTGTTATCATCCACTTTTACTGAAGTTTCACCAACCATTAAGCTATCAACCCTGACATTTATTTAATTGAACTGGTGGTCCATGGCCTGAAACAATCTGGGAACCACTGACTTACATTATAATACACAGAAAAATTTAAGCTACAAGTTAAAACAGCAAGTGGAAAATAACCACTTACTGAAGCTTCGCCAACCATTGAGTTATCAACCTGCAAACTCAACTATTTTGTTTTTGTGATTTTAGGACCCAGTTTTGTTTTCTGGTTCGCTTCGAATGAACCTCGACCCTTTCGATGCTTATTCTGACGAGCAACTTTGGAGCGCACTCGAACATTCTCATCTCAAACACTTTGTTGAGTCTCTGCCCTCAAAACTTGAGCATGAAGTGTCTGAGGGCGGAGAAAATTTGAGGTAAAACTTGCTGAGTAATGTAACTTATATGAGTCTTATGCGAGTAAGTTGAGACTTAAATAAATGACTCCTGATTAATGATTAGCTCAAGTGTAAGTATTTGCTAATTGAATTAGTTAAATACTCAAGTGTGAGTCTTTAATCAATAACTCAAGTATAAATCTTTGCCTCTATAACACAACTTAATGTTTATTCTTTTAATTAGTGATTGGATAATAGACCTTTTAATGTATTTTCATTGTGGCAAAAACTTGGCAAGCAGTGGGTTGTTGTTTGTTTAGTGTCTAACTTATGTTGGGCCTCAAAAATTATGGAATTTGTCACAGAAATAAAATAGCAACTTCAAACATCCATAACTGCAAACCTTCTACTTTAGCAACACTTGCATTTAAGCCATACATAAAAAGGTAGATGAAAATTTCCTTTTTTTTTCTTTTTTTTTGAAGTTTTTTAGTGTTGGTCAACGTCAACTAGTTTTTAAAACTTAAAACATAGCAGTATTTTAAAACAAAACGTGGATGGAAATACATTCACATTCAAGGAATACATTTTATATTTTGACCGATGTTTTCAGTGTTGGTCAACGTCAACTAGTGTGTCTTGCTCGAGCATTATTGCGCAACTCCAAGATTTTAGTCCTCGATGAAGCCACAGCTGCAGTTGACCTTGAAACGGACGACCTCATACAAGTATGACCTTGATGTTTGATATTTGTAATGAGATATAAGAAATAAGCTTGAATAGTAAATTTGACAGAAAACTAAGTAGAATTAAATTAAAGTTGTTTGAAAACCTTATTTTCTGGTGTTACCCCAAATCACAAGTATTTTTTTTAAATGTGTTTTCTTGTTCTCTTATCCATACATAAAGTCACTAATATTCTGTGCTTTATCACCATTGCAAAATAAATAATAACTTTTACTGAACATGCATATACATTTGTGTAAATGTGGAAAAACTCTGTGTTAATGTGAAAAGAAATCCTTTTCTTTAGAGGATGTCAAGTTAATTACCTTACTTACAGATGTAACATTTATACCACAGGCGACGATCAGAGTCCAGTTTGAACAATGCACAACTTTCACTATTGCTCATCGATTGAACACAATCATGGATAGCACAAGGTCAGTTGGTTTTACCTTCACTCACTTTTGATGTGGGTTTGCAAGTTTTTGTTACAAACATTTCATGTTACTTCAAACCTTTTAAAAAGCACAACAGCAGGTGATTTGCTTAATCCTAACTTAGTTTTTACAACCTTGACTTGTTTCATACCCAAATGGGTTTTGAGTGTATGTCAGTGGCCCCTTGCACAGTGGTGGGATTCTATCACTTTTTAGCAGCCGATTCTGTCACAAAAGTCATATTTTTCAGCCGGTTCTGTTACAAAAAGTCCCATTTGTACCAGTAATGCTAACCGGTTCGCTGCCCTCATAAAATTTCCTGAGACGGTTCTATAGAACCAATGCGAACCGGATGAATCCCACCACTGAACTTGTTGACATCTACAATTATATGGTGGGATTCAGTCAAGCAAATTTGGGACGTTCTATTAAATTTCACTTTCTTACATTGCACAACTGTTAAAAAGTGACTAAACAGACAAGATAAGCATTTTTTTTCAGTAGTTTAGTTGTGATTTATGGCTAATATGTTTTAATGTGGATACAAAGTGGAGTATTATGTTTCCTGCATACTTTTTTTCTGCGTTTTCTTGCTGTGTTTAACTAAACAATTTCTCACTTTGAGGGGCCAGACCACTGTATTTTCTAGTAGCAAAACTGGGTTATTAGGTCAATTGTTATTCAAGCTAATATGACATGAATCCTTGGGGAATATCTTAAATTCATAACCATGAAAGACTAAATGTGTATAAATTTGAATCAATAGACATAAGATTCATTATAGTCTTATCCATCAAGCAAGGAGCTCTACTTTAAAGTATTAAACCCAAACGTTTCATATACTCAGAGTAATAGTACTTGATGCTGGAAGAATTGCTGAATTTGACTCTCCTCAAAACTTGCTCAAGAAGAAAGGAATTTTCTATGGAATGGCAAAAGACGCCGGGCTTGCTTAAAAATGATGCTAATTTAAACCAACAGTAGCTAACAAGTCTATAGTTAGTGTTAATAATGTCGTAGAAAACAAGCAGTACATCAGGTTGTATTTTTAATTAATTTCAACTGGTGTGATGCTAAACAAAATACCAGTTGTTGTTTCAAGAACTTTTATTTTAATTTCATGGCAATATTCAAACTGCTTAATTTAGCAAGCAGTCATAGGCGCCGAACACGGGTATGCCAGGCATACCTGAACGAATACCTCGGGTATGCCGCATACCCGAGAATTGGACCAACGTTAGTCTTGCGTTTAAGGAAATTATTGTACTACGAACCAATACGTAACATAAACAATTGATATCAATCGTGTTCGTTGTTTCACAGCCCATGAATTGTTCGCATTGATTACAATTGTAACGTCTTCAAGAAGCATTGGAATTTAAATATTAAAGGGTGGTAAAAAGCACAACAAAGGTTGGCGTTCGTTTGCGAGAGGAGGGGAAGCGCTGCTGTCCGGGTTTAACATCAACAATCACGCGATAAAAAAATTAGCGTTTGTGAACTAAACTATGAGAATACAGTCCAATATTAGTTCTAACTGCCTCTATCGTAAGAACAACGACTTTCTAATTACAACCGAAAAAACAACAACGCTTATTGTTACGTCACAAACGTATAGGTTGGTACTTTTCCCAAAATTAATGTGTTAGCTTATCGAAAGTTTTTGGCAGTTAAGGACATCGTGTGAAGTACACTAAACTTTAAATTTAATACTGCATACAACTCAATGGTTTAAAAATATGCGACACGTTTTAAACGATACAAGCGACCTTAAAACGTATAAAACGATTTTTGTAATGGCTAGGCCAGAAGGATGTGCGCTTTGTTGCGTGAAGACAAATCTTTTTTGTGATAGTTATTACAGAGAAAATAAATGTTAAATAATATGGTAATTTGCGAAATAAGGTGATTTTCGAGCTAAATCCATTTTATCTTTATTGTTCCGCCTCCCCGTAATTTCGGCAAGTGGGTCCAATTTTTGGCCATGAGTAACGCGATGTTAACGCCCTCAAGTGTTACGTTGTGTAAATTCATAAACTGCAAGAATTAACGTAATCCCACCATATGTAGCGACAGGAAATGAATTGGTATTTTATGACGTCACTTTGTGACGTCATACAATATGGCATACCCGGGAAAAATTTAAAGTCGGCGCCTATGCAAGCAGTTATTAAGTTCCAAGACTTTTTGAATTATTTTTAAGTCTATATAATTTGTAAATTTAAGTTTTTTTAACCTTGCCTTCAACATATTCTTGCTGCTAGAAAAAACACACAAAAATGTTACTGAATACACAAGACGACAATTTCTTGCTTGAGTTTTGACAAAAATCATTAAATGAAGCGAGTTTTGTTTCATACTGCCGTGACTCTTACCTCCTTTGTGATGTCACACTACTGTTTTTTTTGTAACAACTAACCAATTGTTTAAAGTAGTTTCCAACTAACTTAGTGTAGTCAACGTAAAAAATGTATTTTAGCTTGCAGAATAATTTTGTTTGACAGAATAATTATGTTTAAGCATCTTTAATTTAGACATTAGAATAATGAGAAAGAAAAGTCTGTGCTAATTTTTGTGTCCTGGCAATTTTAAGGATATTGTATTAATGACCATGAAAACCCATGACCCAGTGCATAATCTATGTTCCATTTGTACATACTGCTGCTACAGTGTTTCACAAAATATTTTGAACTTCTCGTTTACTATGGTTGCTGCATTTTTACAAATTTTTTGTAAACAATTTTTCTGGAAAAATTTCAGTTTGTTCAAGTGAATGGTTCTTTTGAAATTTACAGTGCTTTGCATATCGGTGCAAATTTTGTCATTTTGCCAACACTACATAACTAACACACCAGATTTAACTCATAAATTTGCTAACATTCTCCAATTTTGTGCCACAATAATTCGAAAACCTACAACATTTTCATGTTTTTGTTCCTAACAGTAATTTAGTTAGTTGTATGTAGAATGATGTGATAACCATTTATCGACTAATTGCTAGATCATGGCTTGTTATTTGTTGGTGAAGTTCGTCAATCTGGTGCTCCTCATATGTCAAAAAATAATTTAGTCGGACAACCTTATTCAAATAGAAAAATGCTAATATGAAAAAAAATGTGTTTTTGTGAAGAAAAGAAGAAAGTTTATGAACAGAATTTATTAAGTGAGACAAAAAGTGGTTCAAAATTTAGGGCGTGAAGTAAATAAAACTAGAAAAGATGTTATTACCAATGGAAGCTAAATCTATTGAATATTCACCGCTGCATTACATGAACCTAACCAATGGTGATGAACAGAAACATATCAACCACTTTTGAATGTAAAAAAACGATTTTCAGCAAAACTTTTTACACAAATTGCAAAAAGTTCCAACGAAGTTTCAACTTTCATATTTTCACGGTAAAAACGACAGGTCTTGTTGACGAACCGGTGCTTCCACCTTTGAACAGCGCCCTCTGGAGAGTGTTTGCTTCGATTTCTATGATTTCCGAGCCTTTCTTCGGGTTGCTTTTGATCTCTGACTGCCACCTGATAGATTAAGTAATCGAAATTTTGATTTTGTTACCGAGAATACATTATCAAATACAAATACTTTACCATTTAGTTTGCAATGTCTTTTTGTTTGTTAAAATTGCAAGGCATGTATTATAGTCTCATAAATAGGTTTTAAATATCCCTTATTTTTCTTGTATTATTATAAAGCCTGTTCCATCGACAATAGGTTTAAACTATAGTCCGTCTTGTTACTTGCATGTTTGTGCACTAATACGAAGTTTAATGCCTAGAAAAATGTATCGCATTGTTCTGTTTCTTTTTAAACCAAGTAGCGTCAGCACGACCTTTACAATGTTAAAATTTTCACACTAATTTCATGTCAAACACCATTATGATAAAATTCAGGATTCCAGTATTATAGACAACCTAATAAATATGTTTTATTCAATAAAAAATATTTCGGTTAGCCCCTAAACATTTTGATAAGTCAACAAAAAAGTGGTGAGATTAGCGTTTTTCAACTAGGAATCAAGTTCAAGCCCTTGTGGGTAA
Source organism: Phallusia mammillata (assembly GCA_003260075.1). NCBI lineage: Eukaryota > Metazoa > Chordata > Ascidiacea > Phlebobranchia > Ascidiidae > Phallusia > Phallusia mammillata. Next base: position 43,086 of record QLIY01000891.1, on the reverse strand, counting down.
CACCTACCGATGCACAGAATTTAAGATTTTATTGATGACCTTACTGACTTTAAGGGCTGGTTTATAGAGGTCATGAAACATTAAATGTTGGAAATCACTGGGTAAGATTGTCATGACTGAGAAGCAATGTTAAAATTCCTGTATAAACCTACACAAGTATGACTAACTCGCCATTGCCTTGTATTATGTTTTCTCCTTGGGTTTTGTAGGAACTGTTTTGGACATCGAAACGTCGGTATAAAATTAACAGAAAAGTTCTATAAGGTTGATATTATGCCTGGCAGCAATAGCTTAAATAATTTCACTTACGTGTATTTCATTGCTGGTTGGGGAACTCTTTCCTGAAGTAACAACTTCATCCTCATTGGCTGACCTGCGTTGAATGGTTTGAATTTAATGATTGAAAAGTTGAAGAATTTATAGCATTTATTTTGTTGGACTTCGCAAACAAAAAATAAAACATTTCCGAAACTTTGGAATATGTTTGCCTGCATGGACGACCACATGACAAGAGATCAAGAGGGAGGCAAAGACTGCAATATGTAGAGGGGTCCCCCCCCCCAGGCAGTTACAAATAACATCTCAACCATGTCATCAATAAGTGAAATGATTGCTCAACAGACAACTATATTGAACTTTCGAAATAAAATTAGAGACACAAAACAACTCACAGTAGATTGTGCAGCAGTGAAAGTTGGAATTCATAAGGTGATGCAGTAATTGAACTTACCAACAAAACTAAAAGGGTAGCTTAGCATATATTGCCATTGTACATACACTATAACCTGTATACATACTTTATAATGGGTCCCATAATAACCAATATTTTGTAACCTAAATTTGTTTCTGCCATGTAGGTTAAACAGTGAAAGGAACATTATTCCACACTAGAAAAAAGGGTTGAAATGCAGCCAAGCCCCAAACAGTAAAAAGTTAGTTAAAATTTCTTCAGTGCAATAGCAATGAGAGAGAGAAGGTACTAGTTGCTGTTTAATGAAAAATATGGTTTATGGCAAGGGTGTCAAAAAACTGTCCTGCAGTGGCATAAAAATATATTTCCAGGTAAAAAGCAAGTATACATGGTGCAAAAAAACCACAATTTCCTTAAACGTTTGTGTTCTAATTCTTCGGTAAAAAATGTTGGCCCGTCCCCCCCCCCCCAATATTTTGTAACCTAAATTTGTTTCTGCCATGTAGGTTAAACAGTATTCCACACTAGAAGAAAGGGTTGAAATGCAGCCAAGCCCCAAACAGTAAAAAGTTAGTTAAAATTTCTTCAGTGCAACAGCAATGGGAGAGAGAAGGTACTAGTTGCTGTTTAATGAAAAATATGTTTTATGGCAAGGATGTCAAAAAAATGTCCTGCAGTGGCATAAAAATATATTTACCGGTAAAAAGCATGTATACATGATGCAAAAAAAAACCACAATTTCCTTAAACGTTTGTGTTCTAATTCTTCAGTAAAAAATGTTGGCCCGTGGGTATCTTTCTCTGAAAAAAAATGCCTCCCTTCCAAAAAGTTTGTACCCCCCTGATTATTGCTACCAAAACTCACCATCTAAATCACGATTGTTGTATTTTTGGTAAGCCCTGATTGCATCATCCCGTCGAATAAAAACGATCTCAGCTTTTCCGGAACCGATTAATCTTGCCCTTCTCACTGGTCCGAGGACGCTAAAAAGCTCCTGAAGACACAAAAACAATTTTTTCACTTTAAGGATGACATATGCAGCATACGAGGCAGGCAATGGTGCTTATGATTCAACTTTCGGCGGATTCTCCACTGAGCCTGTGTAGCTCAGTTGGTAGAGCGCGAGTCCCGGAAAGACTCCTTTAGTGGTTTAAATCCCAACCCCGGGTAAATTTTTCTAGCTTATGCCTTGCCATATGTGGGAATGCTTGGTGACCAGCTGATTCGGCTTAACGCCTTCAATGGGCCTGGCGTACTATGNCTGGCGATCCCCTACTACGAAGCTGACATGTGCAGCATACGAGGCAGGCAACGGTGCTTGTGATTCGACTTTCGGCGGATTCTCCACTGAGCCTGTGTAGCTCAGTTGGTAGAGCGCGAGTCCCGGAAAGACTCCTTTAGTGGTTTAAATCCCAACCCCGGGTAAATTTTTCTAGCTTATGCCTTGCCATATGTGGGAATGCTTGGTGACCAGCTGATTCGGCTTAACGCCTTCAATGGGCCTGGCGTACTATGATGAATAATTGTGATATTAATTTCATGATTTACTTACCAATATATCTTCCTCCACTACAACCGGATGCAAATTTGAGACGATGATTTTTGTTCCCTCGAACGGACTGGATATGTCACCTGGTACTTCGGTTTCCTAAAAAAGTTGTCATGATTTTTAGGCAAAAATTTTTGATTGTTTCAGCACCAAAAAGTGTCACGAATTTATTTCTCTGTAAAAAAATGTGGGAATATATTCTTTATAACAAATATACAAAACAATAATCTTTTACATGATGAAACAGTTATGGCTAGCTGAAAGTCTGATATAAATGATTCGTTCATAAACTAATGACAGATTATGCATCTACATGTAGCAAGACAACAAATCAAAGATTACTCAAACACATAGAGACTTAACCATTATGCCTGACATTGCAACATGCAAGTACTTAGCTTAGTCTACATCCCCCCCCCCTACATGATGAAACAGTTATGGCTAGCTGAAAGTCTGATATAAATGATTTGTTCATAAACTAATGACAGATTATACATCTACATGTAGCAAGAAAGCAAATCATAGATTACTCAAAGACATAGAGACTTAACCATTATGGCTGACTTCGCATGCAAGTATTTAGTTTACATTACTCAGTCAGCTTAAAAAGCAAACAAGGCTCGAGCAGTTATCAGTTTCTTTAAGTGTCATTACAAAATAATAAATGTGAAGAGTATTACGTTTTTTATGTTATCTGCATAGCATGGCATAAACTAGAACGTATAGCCTGCGGTGGGATTCGAACTTATGACAGGAGTCTTTTGGGGACACACACTAATTAAGCTACATAGGTAGGTCTGTCATGAATTCGAAACCCACCACAGGCTAGATTTTTGTACCCTATCTCTTGCTATGTGTGGGAATGCTTGGTGACCGACTGATTTATTATGATGCGTTTAATAGATTTAATGAAGAAACTTACAATTTGAGGGGTTTCTTTTTGAGCTGGCTTCTGGGTTGTATCATTTTCTTTGGTTGATATCATCGGCCTTGGTCGGTTTTGGGCAAGTCGCAGACGCTTTGCTTGCTTAGCGAAAGGTTTCCCCCCCCCCCCCCCCCCCCCCCCCCCCCCCCCCCCCCCCCCCCCCCCCCCCCCCCCCCCCCCCCCTTTGCTGGTTTTGTATCGTGTTTATAGGAGATGGTGGGAGTTGGCGAGTTTGTGTGATCGGCCGTTTTCCTGTCAACAAAACACAAACAAATGTAACAACTTAAAATAGGTTGAGTTCAAATTCTGTTTGCAGCAGTTTTATTTAAACATTCAATCCCCCCCCCCCTTAAAGCAATGATACTTTCTTTCACATTGTCAAAAAAGCACAAAATTTGAAACTGATCATCTTACAAGTGCATCAATAATGCATATAGGCTAATATTAAGTGCACAAATAAAAATTGTATTTACTTTGAAACCGGGCCAAATAATGGTACATAGCAGTACAAAAACACAGAATTGGAAAACAGCTGCAAAATAAATTCCCAAAATACAGATAAACTAATTTTTACCAACGGAATGAATTAAGAATACATACTTGGTATTTTTCTGACGGGCATTGTATTTTGCTTAGCTGGTTTTTGTGGTTTCTGCAATAAAAATCACCACATGTAGTTGATAAACACATCAAGTAAACAACCAACAAACACGAATTAAAATTTCTATTACATGTTAAGAGTCTAATTGCAAATTTTAATAAGTTCTGTGAATTTACCTTCAAAGCTTGTGGGTTTGTCATTGTTATTCTCAAACCTTTCCGTTCGGAATTCTGCAAGTTTTGTTTATTTGCTTGTTTTGCGGGAACTTTAGCGAGGGCTGCGTCGTTCCGCACCATCACCTTCATGCCAGCTGGCTCCACCGTCACCTTATTCAACATCACTCTCTAAAATGGTGTGAAATTAGGAAGTTTTCACACGTTATATAGCTTGTTTCGCCTTTGGTTTGGCTATTTTTCACACCTTAAGAAGCTTTTGAATGCGTTAACTATGGTTGAAACACACAAAAAACATTTGTTTCAATCTATCTGTTTACAAATTCTACCATTAAATGTACATTGACTACATTTAAAAGCAAAAAAAACTAATTATTTGAAGCAATTTGTTGCTTCAACAACATTTAAACTTTGTGTTCACATCTTAAACTTAAAATAATGCCGTTAGTTTGATAAAGAGATTCTTTTAAATAATGTAACTGTTATCATACATAAAAACTTTACCAAATTTTTCATTAAATAGTGTTATCCTGATTTTGATCAGTAAAACTGAAATAGTACCATGTTTTTAGATTTTTACATAAGTACGGCACAAAAAGATGTGGGCGAGTAATATAATAATAAAAACTTAACTTACGCAACCATTTGTGACTGATATAAAGCCAGTAGGTTTTTGTTTGTGAAAGTCTGGCATCTTTTCTTCCTTTCTCTTCATCGCAATAGCTGTCGGGTTTCGAATTGTTCGAGACGTTCCAGTGTCTTTGGAATTATTTATCACAAGTGTTTTTATCAGCGACAATTTATCCGAGGTGACCTTTTTCTTCTTTTCTTTCAATGCTGGTTTAGGTTTCGCTGTTTTCCCCTGTATCTTGATCCGAGCATCAAACTTCTTGCCTTCGGTCTTTATTTTTGACAAAGTGTTAAGTTTGTTTCTTGCGTCAAATGCTTTTCGGTGACGAGTTAACACCACTTTGCTCTGCGCTGAAATCTGATTGAGTTTAGCTCTCGCATCTCTCTGGTTCAGTTTCTGTCGAGCATCCCTGAAACCTTGCTTTCTTGTGTTCTTTTTCATTTTGCGAGAACAACTTTGTGCACAACTTAGATACTCCTAAAAGCTTAAATATAGCCTATATTGCTCTTTATTGCTTTTCAAACCTAATCTGAAACTTATTGAAAAATACAAACACTCGTAACGGTGGTTAAACAAGATTGAACTGTTGTTATTTCAGTTAAACATCGACAGTCCTGTTGCAAAATGACAAACTATGAACAACTTAGATACCAAAAAACCTATGTGCTATATAGTATAGCCTATATTGCTCGTTTTTTCAAAGTTTCTAAACCAAACCTAACACTTACAAAAAATACAAACACTTGTAACGGTTGCAAAATAAGAACTAATAGTTGTTATTTCATTTAAACAACGACAGTCCTATTGCAAAAAAAACTGTAGTATATAGTAAAACTATAAACTTATTTGCGTTTACACTTAATTTTAACTTCCAAATTTTGCCAAATTTAAATTATATCCTCTCAGGTAAAAGCCGCTTCCCTAATCCCTAGACTTTGTTGTTTTTATTTACTTTACTTTCTAAACTTCGATGAAAAAAAGTTTCCCTGACAAATGATTTCTATGTAGATTTCGTACGTATTTACAATTTGCCCACCAGGTGTCAGCAACAACAACAGTTTTCGGAGAAAAACACGTTTTTCAGCAAAATTAAACGTTTTACCTTTACAAATAACAATTACAAAACATTAGCTTTCAGTCAATATTTGTAGTTTGTCTTGCAATACCCAAACTGGTTTCCCTTTTCACGAAAAATAATTACTTCCCCTTTTACGAATGAACAACGATTTCTGTCGAATAAGCGAACTAACTGTTGATAAAATAAATTGAATCAATCGACTTTTATGTCCATGTCTTTGTGCAATTCTTTTCTGATTGTGTAAATCCCATAAACCACCATAAAGGCAATGTAAAAAGTTTATTACAGACAATCAGAATGACATCAGTTAAACATTGAACAGTGAAAAAGTCAAAACGAAATCGGAACGCGTTCAGTTTTGTTCACTCGCATTGAGAACTCATCATCAAAAACGTCGTTACGTTAAGCCCCAACACATGTGAAAAAATGTGTACCTTCATTCAACACTAAATTGGTAAACATGTGTCAGCTTAAAAAGAATCANAGTCAAAACGAAATCGGAACGCGTTCAGTTTTGTTCACTCGCATTGAGAACTCATCATCAAAAACGTCGTTACGTTAAGCCCCAACACATGTGAAAAAATGTGTACCTTCATTCAACACTAAATTGGTAAACATGTGTCAGCTTAAAACGAATCACAACCAGTGGTGGGATTCAAACTTTTTGTTAGCCAGTTCTATCACAAAAGTCATATTTTTCAGCTGGTTCTGTTACAAAAAGTCCATTGACAGCATCCAGTAATGCTAACCGGTTCGCTGATCTCATAAAATTTCGCGAAACGGTTCTGACTGGCTAAATCCTACCACTGATTATCGCTTAAAAAAAATTACAGCCTACAGGCATTAAATTAGCTTCAAAAGCTAAAACTGCATCTGCAAATTTTAGACATTAAACATTTCCTAGACGTTCGGCCCCCCCCCCCGTCCATTGACAGTATCCAGTAATGCTAACCGGTTCGCTGATCTCATAAATTTTGTGAAACGGTTCTGACTGGCTGAATCCTACCACTGATTGTCGCTTAAAAAAATTACAGCCTACAGGCATTAAATTAGCTTCAAAAGCTAAAATTGCATCTGCAAATTTTAGTCATTAAACATTTCCTAGATGTTTGGGCATGTGTACTATGTTTTGTTTTTTACTGAATTTAGGATTTTATGAAAATGAGTCCACGTTCCTATAGCTTGTAGAAATGCATCTCCAGTTTCGGGGGAAATTTTTGTCCCTGATTTATCACTATTTGAGCCGTAATAAACAAGTTCATCGTAACTGTACAAAGTTTGTTGCGGGATAAGGATGTTTCGACCGTTCCACAGACTAGTGTTGACAATTTCGTGAACTAGTTTTTGGCTGCACAATCTCGCGTCTGCTTTTCCTGAAACAAAAAATGCTTAGTTGAGAGAGCTGGTCATGCTTTACAATACAATTTCAAAATTTAAGGTACACAAGACACAGACTTAAATAGTCCCCCCCCCCGTTCCACAGACTAGTGTTGACAATTTCGTGAACTAGTTTTTGGCTGCATAATCTCGCATCTGCTTTTCCTGAAAAAAAAGATTAGTTGAGAGAGCTGGTCATGCTTTATAATACAATTTAAAATTTAGGTACACAAGACACAGACTTAAATAGGCCCCCCCCCCCAGAATTGTTCAGCAACGCCATAAACATCATAGCTAAACCCCTGTAAAATGCAAAGAGATTATTTTTGTGTCTGGGCATACACACAAGCTCCCTGAGTACACTGAGGACCACTGCGAGCAACATTAGATGTGCACGCTGTGACCACACACCAGTTTATGCGCAGTACAGATTTTCATGTAAGCATACACACAAGCTCCCTAAGCACCTCTATAAGCAACATTAGATGTNGTGTTGGCCAGTGTTATTTACAAGTGTTGCACAGACAGGCAATTTTTATTTAGTCCATACTTACTTATGTCTAAACCAAAAAGTCCACCCATGGCTTCCCGGTAAACTTGAACAACTGATATGCTTCCGGCAGAATTGTTCAGCAACGCCATAAACATCATAGCTAAACCCCTGTAAAGAGCAAAGAGATTATTTTTGTGTCTGGACATCCACACAAGCTTCCTAAACCCCCCCCCCAGCAACATTAGATGTGCACGCTGTGACCACACACCAGTTTATGCGCAGTACAGATTTTCATGTAAGCATACACACAAGCTCCCTAAGCACCTCTATAAGCAACATTAGATGTGCAGACCAGTTTTAATATCATTCAATTGTACTTTACTAACGGAACACCTTGCAGCTAAATACATTTGTAAGTGTGTTTTTTATGCAAAATGCACCCCACTAAAAACAGCAAATTATTCGCTACAGTCTACAGCGTGGAAAAATGCCCCCATTCCCCCCCCCCCACTGAGGACCACTGTGAGCAACATTAGATGTGCACGCTGTGGCCACAGACCAGTTTATGCATAGATTTTCATCTAAGCATACACACAAGCTACCTAAGCACCTCTATGAGCAACATTAGATGTGCAGGCCAGTTTTAATATCATTCAATTGTACTTTACTAACAGAACATCTTGCAGCTAAATACACTTGTAAGTGTGTTTTTTATGCAAAATGCACCCCAGTAAAAACAGCAAATTATTCGCTACAGTCTACAGCCTGGAAAAATGCCCCCATTCCAGAAATAGGTGTTTCTAAACAAACCTAAAACATTTTCAAATTTTAAGACAAAAAGTAAACAAGTGATTTACCTGTTTTGAATATTAATAAAGTTATACGATGGAGGAAGCTTTACAAGTTCCATGACGGTTAGATCAACCTCGCCAATCTCATTTATTATTGATCTGCCCTACAAGTGAATAATGTTCGTTAAATTTAATAAATACATAGTCATGAAGGTCCTTACCATTTCGACCATCTGTAAAGGGGACATGTTTTTACACGGTCTTGTCACAGTAGCTGTAACTTCAAAATCTTTCGTCATTGATACACACGAAATCTCGTTGACGGTGGTTACAATTGAAGCAATGTTTTCTAAATTCTAAAAACATAAAATGTGTAGATCGGTTAAACACGTTTTAAATTTTATGTGCAGAATATGAATGCCAAGCACATTATCTGTTTGCGAAGTCTGGTTTTTCACAAAAAGCTCTTCGTTAAATAAATGAATAGTCTGGTTGCGTTGAGTGTATTTCGCTTGGTGAAAGAACACATAGCGACACAATCACACTAAAACGATTACCAAGCCGGAAATAGCTGTGCAACTTTAAAACGTTATGGAGCGCATAAAACAGTGCCCCCCCCCCTAAACAAGTGATTTACCTGTTTTGAATATTAATAAAGTTATACGATGGCGGAAGCTTTACAAGTTCCATGACGGTTAGATCAACCTTGCCAATCTCATTTATTATTGATCTGCCCTATAAGAGAATAACGTTTGTTAAATTCGATAAATACATAGTCATGAAGGTCCTTACCATTTCAACCATCTGTAACGGGGACATGTTTTTACACGGTCTCGTCACAGTGGCTGTCACTTCAAAATCTTTTGTCATCGATACACACGAAATCTCGTTGACAGTGGTTACTATTGAAGCGCCCCCCCCCCGTTGAGTGTATTTCGCTTGGTGAAAGAACACATAGCGACACAATCACATTAAAACGATTACCAAGCCGGAAATAGCTCTGCAACTTTAAAATGTTATGGAGCGCATAAAACAGTAGAGGGCACAATTGGTGGATCACAACTAACAGCACTGTTTAAGAAGTTGTTAATAGCATAGACAAGTTCGGAATGAGGGATATATGTCATAAATCATCTGTACATCAACTGTAGCACAGACCAAAACAATTGAACCCTGGACTTACTTTAATTCTTTTGTGGGGCAAATTTGGGTGAGTTTGCATAGTTTTTTTCCGAACTCTAACAGACTTTTTGTTGGAAGTAATCTCCTCTTTGCTGGTGAGAAAATAACAAGGTTATTAATTTAGCTTGTAACAAAACAATTTGAAAAAAGAAACACAGACTTATAAATTATCAAAAACCTAACGTTTAAAAATCTTTTACATATTGATCACATTTTGCTCTCAACAGTTGAGTTGGGTTTATCTCGCACTCCCCCCCCCCTTTTACATATTGATCACATTTTGCTCTCAACAGTTGAGTTGGGTTTATTTCACACCGAATCACCAACAAGTGCACAATGTGAAAATGTGAAGGGCACAATTGATGGGTTGCAGCTGCAGCTACACCGTATTATAAAGCTTTATGTGACAAGAATATACAGTTGGCACATTGTGAGTATAACGTTACTGGGGCGGTAACGTTTGGTGAACGCTAATCACCCATGTAGGTAAAATCAGGTGGGGTTTGACAGTTGCGAAATGGTAACCAGGGCAGACCCAAACATTCAGAGCTGATAATTAGTATATGTTAATTTTATTATTATGAGGCATATATATAAAAAGTTAACGATTGAGATAAACTGACTTTTTATCAGCCGGTAATTCTTGTTGCTTGTCATCATTTTCAGATGATTTTTCATCTTTAGGGGATCCATCAGTTCCAACATCCTCATTTTTCTCAAGAGTTGGTGTGTGATGAACAGTAGTGCAGGTGATTTGCCGAATCATCTAAAATATGAACAAGGTTTAAAATAGTCAATTTTTTGAAACAAAATATCACCAAAACTTGGTAGTAATCAATTGAAATTCAATTCAATTTTCTTTCATTTAAGAAGAATATAAATTCACAATTGGAATCATTCTGAAGTGTATATGCTGGGCCCCCCCCCCCTTTTTGAAACAAAATATCACCAAAACTTGGTAGTAATCAATTGAAATTAAATTCAATTTTCTTTCATTTAAGAATATAAATTCACAATTGGAATCATTCTGAAGTGTATACGCAGGGCCTGGCATGCTGTGATTCTTACATTTTAAACTCCATTTGGGCTGCCACATTTATAGACTTAGTTATGGGCTCTTGTAAAAATAGTTTGTAAACTATTTAGTAAAACGTTGAAAATAATCACAGTATGCCAGGCCCGTTGACGCTTCAGGGCTGATCCCAGTATGAATATCAGTTCATCTTAACTGAAACTAATCCAACCTCAAAAACAAACTAAATCAAATTGCAGCTTCCACAAATTTTAAGTTGCAAAAATAGCTTGGTTGTGCACTTCTCATGAAAACATTTCATTAAAAACGTAAACACCATTTTATTTGTAGTTTTTTCTTGTAAACAAATTGATATTTTTACCTGTTGAGCAAAGATCCGGCTCACAGTGTTTGCGACACATCGTAAATTCGTCAAGCTGCCTAAACTGAACATTTCTGCAGTTTTAACTAAAATTTATTTCAGCATTTGTTCGCTTTATTACAACTTTCCAATTCTACGTTGGCAACTGACATCTAACAAATGTAACATTATCAGCTAATGTAAGATAAATTCACTGTAAACATGCATTCGTTTAAGAAGTAATTACATGAAAAACGAAAATAAATTGGTTTGTTTTGTTTTCGCGCAAACACGTTGTCCCCACTAAATTTACAGGGCAAGTACAGCTTCGTTTTTGGATCACAGACGATATATTTTTTAACAGGGACATTTTAAAAACACTCTAATTTTTGCTTTGATTAACTAGTATACATTCAAAAAGTTTTAAAAAGACCTAAAAATGAAATTGGCTTTCGAAGTATACTGTTATTTAACACAAGGCGCGGATAATTTTCTGACATAGGGGGTAAAAATAGAATTTGCTTGGAAGCTACATTAGCGTTAACCCAATTTTATAGACTTCTGACTTTCAAGCGTGGCTCTGCTGTCTTTAGGGTGTTGACATTTATGTTACTCAGATTTATTTCCTGAGCAAACGTACCAATTAACAGAATTTTTAGCTCTTCCGGCAGTTTTTTATTGTAATGTGCCAACGTTTCGATGTCCCATACGAAACACCTTCATCAGGGTAATGACATACATTGCAAACACAAGTTCTGTTAATACGTTATGCCTGGCAGCAACAGTGTATTCAAACGTACCAATGTTTGATTGCTCGTTAAAACACAGTACCCCAAATATACAACATGGTGTTACAATCCCTTTGTGGCTATAAAGCTATGTTAATGGCCCTTAGTACCAGTGGTGGGATTCAAATTTTGTATCAGCCGGTTCTGTTACAAAATGTCAATTAACAGTAACCAGTAATGCTAACCGGTTCGCTGATCTCATAAAATTATGTGAGACGGTTCTATAGAGCCGGAGCGAACCGGCAGAGCATAAGCGGCCTTTGTGGCTCAAAGCTATGCTAATGGCTCTTAATACTTCTTTACAACTGTTTGCTAAACTGACACAAAAAGGGAGGTTTTATGGAATGAATGCGTACCATTGAGATTGTATGAAAGCGAAACCATGTACAAGAAAATACCTCGCTTAAATGCAGTGCTAAAAAACAGGGCTTGTCACACGAGAAAGTAAATTAATACTTCACACAATTAACACTGAAAATGATCAATGAGATTCCGCAACAATGTTTGGTGTGAAAATATTAACAAAAGTCGCAAAAATTAAACACGTTTTGTACAAGAATAGAAAATTACGAAAGTTGTGAATTTAATTTGACAAAATTGCTCAATTATTGGGCAGTTTGATTTTTTTGAAAGTCACTGAAATGTTTGCCCCCCCCCCGTGTGAAAATATTAACAAAAGTCGCAAAAATTAAACACGTTTTGTACATGAATAGAAAGTTACGAAAGTTGTGAATTTAATTTGACAAAATTGCTCAATTTTTTGGCAGTTTGATTTTTTTGAAAGTCACTGAAATGTTGAACCCCCCCCCCATGTGAGACGGTTCTATAGAGCCGGAGCGAACCGGCAGAGCATAAGCGCCCTTTGCGGCTCAAAGCTATGCTAATGGCTCTTAATACTTCTTTACAGCTGTTTGCTAAACTGACACAAAAAGGGAGGTCTTATGGAATGAATGCGTACCATTGAGATTGTATGAAAGCGAAACCATGTACAAGAAAATACCTCGCTTAAATGCAGTGCTAAAAAACAGGGCTTGTCACACTAGAAAGTAAATTAATACTTCACACAATTAACACTGAAAATTATCAATGAGATTCCGCAACAATGTTTGCCCCCCCCCCCCCCCCCCCCCCCCCCCCCCCCCCCCCCCCCCCCCCTAAATGTTTAAAAAACAACAAACACTTAATCATCACAGAATGCTAAATTTAGGCCCACACATAATTTGCTACAATAGGCTACAAAAGAATAATGCAAATGTTTGTACAATAAGAACAAATTATTAATAATAAAACAATATTAAAACACGGTTTGCTGTACCAATAAAAAACTTTTTTGGCAAATTACTGCAACATAAAGATTAAATATATTAATTTACCTAAAATCAGTTTAAAATATCTTGTTTTCTAAAGTTTAACTGCTAATAATAAAGCGCAGAAACTTTTTAACAACACACAGGCTTGGAACAGTTTAAAACCAGTGCAAAAATTGTTAAAACATCGGAATGTTTTTTGTGTAGGTAGAAAATCAGTTCTGTTTTTTACTTTTCTTTTAAAGTGATTAATTTTGGCAGCTATAGTACAGTGCTAGAAACAAACGTTTATAAAAAGTCACACGAAAAGTTTTGGAAAAGCCACACAAGTGTAAAAAATTGGTCATTAAAGTTTACAATGATTTGTAACAAAATGCGAATAGATTTAAAAAGAGGACATTTTTAAAACACATAATAAATTTTGTTGCAGAATTTTAGGCACAAAGTTTGAAACCAGTTCTATTTTGCAAGAAAATTTTACAAGATAAATTGCATAAATTGATGCTTCAATGTATACTGCAGACAATACTTGCTTTATAAACAAGATTTCTCTTTATTTTGCTACTTTGAAAACATACTAAAAAAACACACAGTCCCTAATTTGCTAAGTTACACATTTCATGCAAAAGCAGAAAATAATTGCTACATTCTAACTTAACCAAAATTTAAAATTAAACAAAATTTGCTGCTTAAATTATAATTTAAAAATTAATAATTTCAACATTAAAAAAATGTTGGAACCATAATATCTCGAACTGTTTGTCATGGTTGACTGCTTCAATCTAGTTTAGGGACAAGTTTAAAAGTATTTCACCTAAAACTGCGTAAAAGTGTAACCGGAACACATTATGGAAACGCATAGGCAGAAATTTTAGTGCAATCCTCTTTGAAACAAAAACGAACGAGTACAAAGAAAAACAAAACTTGCTTCTGTTTCAAGCATGAAACTGATTCCAATATTTTAGCGATAAGTTTTACTGTGCGACCCCGTTCGGTGTAGATTTGTTGGGTACGGTAACCACAAACAAATTCTTTCGCTTTTTCACATCTGGAGCAGTCGCCCCGCTCGTCGATTTCATAAAGCTGATTTGCATTTCACCTTTGCAGGTTAATTTCACACTGAAACAAAAGTGTTAGAGTTGTATCAGCACATCCACAATTTTTTTTTTAAATTAGACATTCAACTTTAGAAAAAAGCAGAAAAGTTAAAAATAAAACCAGAAAAAAATTAACAAAATTGCAAAAGAAGTAAGATAAATTAAACAATCAAACCACAAACCCAGGAGCTCCTAAGGTCTAAACATAAAAGGTGTGCGAAATACAGATAGATGGCGTAAAGAGCGCAGTTATTTAAATTAACAGTGAGACTGAGATAGGGTTAGGAGCTAAATTTAACACAAAGAACTGGGTTTTTACGTTGATTTTATTATTATTATGAAACCTCAGACGAACCCTAATAGCCCTAACTGTCAGCATTTTCACACAATTTGCTTCTTACATTCACAAACGCACTTTGCACCATCCAACAGAAATTATAATGTAAATTCTAACCAGCAAAACTTCCACAAACCGAACCCACCTTTCTCCAATTGTGATTTGAATTTGTTTTTCGGTTGAATTTTTTATCAACAGGAAAAGTTTTGTAGCCAGTTCGATGGAGTGAGCCACGTTGAGAATAATGTCACCTTTGTGTTTGTTCGCATTGTTATCCTGAAAACATAAAGATTTTTGTGATTTGACTTTAGATGGGTTCACCACTGAGCCTGTGTAGCTCAGGTGGTAGAGCACCCATAAAGGCTCTTATAATAGGTTCGAATCCCACCGCAGGCTAGTACATAGCAGACCCCAGTTATGAATTCATCTTTAAACATTTATGTGTAATTTCACTTTAAACCCTATTTTTCCCACAAACAATAATAGGTTCTGTTTACCGTGGCCCGAGTGTGGATTACAACCATGCCGTCATCGAAAGGAGAGAACGATAATCCTGTAATGCTCTGGATTGGTTGGCGAGCTTTAGCTTTGAAAGTTTTCCCGTCAACGATCATGAGAGCTTTGGTCGACAAAACAACCAAACAACTGACCAACTACAAAAAAATCAGAAAAACATTTATTAGAAACCTAAACACGAAACTTAACCGCCAGTGGATCTTAACTTCTACAATTAAGACTTGCATTGGGTTTTCAACAATTACACTAAATATTATCTGTTAATGGTCAATTATGGATGTTTTTAACTTGTTTCAGAAAAAAAAAACATGCAATAGAAGAAAATGTTCATAATACTGTTTAATAATGAACGCAGTACTATGATTTTACATGTTTTTTGCAACATAACAC
The DNA here is from genome assembly GCA_003260075.1 of Phallusia mammillata. Classification (NCBI taxonomy): domain Eukaryota; kingdom Metazoa; phylum Chordata; class Ascidiacea; order Phlebobranchia; family Ascidiidae; genus Phallusia; species Phallusia mammillata. The sequence continues at coordinate 27,787 of QLIY01000891.1, read as the reverse complement.
ATCAAAATACAGTGAGTAAACGGTCAAATGAATTTCAATTCAAGTTTTAACATATTGGTACTGTGGATAATCATACAACCTTGTAAAATTTATATTTGACCTTGGATAATTTAAATATTTTACCTTTCCATCTGCTCTGTTGATTTTAAATCCTTCATCAGCAAACACAATGTCAAGGTCGCCGCTAACATTCGCTCCTTTCCTCCACTTCTCATTGGTCGAAATAGTCACATGATCTCCCACAAACCACTTGGGCAGCGAAATTGCGTAAAGTGACTTTTTACCTAAAATACAATCATAACTTTAGAATACTACTAAGAAGCTGGTATGTGCAGCATATGAGGCAGGCAACGGTGCTTGTGATTCGACTTTCGGCAGGTTCACCATTAGCCTGTGTAGCTCAGTTGGTAGAGCGCGAGTCCCAGGAAGACTCCTGTCGCGGGTTCGGTTCCCACCGCAGGCTAGACTTTTTTGCTACATCTAATTTAAGTCAGATCAAAAAATAGGCCTATCTCTTGGTCTACCCATCCAAACAGGGTTTAGGTAGTAAGTGATCAGCATAAAGTTGAGAACCACTGTTTTGAAAGAATTATGACATTGACAATAATCTACTGTTGGGTCATATCTAGTATGTGTGACATCACATTAGCTATATTGCTAATGTGGAATGTTCTATTCTCAGCCAATTAGAACACTTGCTCCCCCCCCCCAAGTGATCAGCATAAAGTTGAGAACCACTGTTTTGAAAGAATTATGACTTTGACAACAATCTACTGTTGGGTCACATGAAGTATGTGTGACATCACATCAGCTATACTGTTAATGAGGAATGTTCTATTCTTAGCCAATCAGAAGACTTGCAGTTTTAGCCCCACCCTATTTCCACCAAAAAATGACAAACCCACCTCTGAACAGATTTGATGCTTGGAGTTTTTCCGATAATTGTTTCTTTTTTTCTGGAGTAATAGACTTCCGGTACTTCATACACTGAAAAGCAATATTTTTTGTAATTTTTAAATTAAACATCATTTATATGCAGTGGTGGGATTCAAATTATTTGTCAGCCGTTCTATCACAAAAGTCATATTTTTCAGCCGGTTCTGTTACAAAAGTCATATTTTTCAGCCGGGTCTGTTACCAAAAGTCCATTCCCCCCCCCCCGCTGATCTCATAAAATTTCGGGAGACGGTTCTATAGAACCGGTGCGAAACGGCTGAATCCCACCACTGTTTACAAGCATTTTTTTTTAAATTGTACATCACATTTAGTTTAGTGGTCTTAATATTTCATTCATTGCTCTGAAGAAGCCCTATCGTTCAGGTTCTTTTAAAAAACAACCAGTACTTTGTTTAGCATCACACCAGCTGAACGACAATTTGTGAAACATATAGTTTCTATGGAAACTTACCCTCCATTTATGATACATGGTTTGCAGTATTCCATGAGTTTCTTTGAGAAATTTGTATTTGCAAACTGGCCACGTTTTGTCGATAGGAGATCTTGCTGGGAGATTTTCCTTCAGTGTCATGAAGTATTTGCTTATCTGGAAAAAAAATCCATCGCATAAATGTAAAAACAAAACTTATTGTGAATGATGGCCACTATTTCCCAGATGGCAAGGCACAGGGTAGAAAAACTACATTGGTAGGGTTCAAGTCCCTAGAAGACTCCAGTTGTGGGTTCGAATCCCACCGCAGCCTAGATTTTTTCCAGTCTATGTCTTGCACATGGGAATGCTTGGTGACCGGCTGATTTGTTATGACGCCTTCAATGGGCCTGGCATACTATGATTTCTATGTGAGTATGTCATGATCGCTGGTCTGCATAAACGCTTCAGGTCTGATCCCAGTTATGAAATTATGTTCATCTAAGCCAGCGGTTCCCCAACAGGGATCGCCTGACAATTTGCCTGGGATAGCCTAAGGCAGTGGTTTCCAACTGGACCACTAGCCCTAATAAAATAAACCCATGGACCACTTTATTGTTGAAAAAAATGCAGTCAATTTTAATTTAGGACCTACTAATTTTTCCCTTGGGGTCACCACAACTTGGCCAATGTTATCAAGGGGTCACGGCACCAGAAAGGTTGGGAACCACTGATCTCAGATACTGTCTGATAATGTATTTTTTGCAAGGCGGTTACACTAACCACTGGGTCATCTTAGAGGCCCAGCTTGGATTAGAACCACCAACGTTACGATTGTAACGCGGTTGCACTAACCACTAAGTCATCTTAGAGGCTGAGCTGGGATTAGAACCACCAACCACTGAGTTGACTTTAATTTACTAAACTTTTTCTTCTGATTTATTTACAAGCCCTGATAATAGTAAAGCAGTACATTGCTAACACCACAATATTACACACAAATTATATCACAATTTATACTCACCACATATTTTTCTAGAAACTTGCCAATCACTTTGCCAGCATTAGCTCTGAAGAACTTTCGATATTCCACTCGAGTTTTGTATCCTTTCCAGTGAGCGGCGATGAGTGTCACCGAGATACAGCGCTGTTTGTGGAGTTTTAAAGCTCTTAGCTGGCAGCGGGCCTGAGCAATGGAAGAATAATATATTTAGAAACCAAGTACAAGGAGCACCCTATCCACAGCTGTTTAAAATTTCAGCAGGTTAAGTTTTGTATTTCTGACCTCATTAACATGTGATCAAACAAATATTTGGGGGTAAAGGGGTGAAAATGGATATATACAACTTTGTAAAGGGGTGAAAATGGATATATACAACTTCAAGTTACAAAATACTTCAGGGAAGGGGACCCATAATAAATTGCCCCCCCCCCGGGGTAAAGGGGTGAAAATGGATATATACAACTTCGAGTTACAAAATACTTCAGGGAAGGGGACCCATAATAAGTTTAGAAACCAAGCACACCGTTCTGAGATTTTACAAATTTTGATACTCAGTACTTGATTAAAATCTGCTGAACATTGTATTATGTTGGACAAAAAGTTTAAACAAAGTGTAAGTTATAATGCAAAAAATATGGATCACTTTCTCGCTGTAATTGATTAATACTTATCAATCGTAACACCATTTATGTTGCTTTGTACTCAACCAAAATCAGCTGAACCTTATAATGATCAGCAAATGTTTAAACAAAATCCAAGTTAAGTCGTCGTTAGAAACACTTTTTTTCTGTTACTGGCGACTTTCATCACATAAATATTATTTTTGTGACTGGGTACCAAAATCGGTTTCACTTCGTATAACGAACGATTAAAATGTTAAACCGAAGTTTAGGCAACAACCACAGAATCACTAAACACTTGAGACGGAAATATTATGAAACTAGGAAATGTGATTTTTTTTACCTTCCATCCCCGAATGAAACATTGGAAGACAATCGCAGCACTTTTTAACTTCAAGTATTTTTGTTGAGCCTGAAAAGAACACAGAAAAGTTGTAAAGGCCCCCCCCCCTACCTTCCATCCCCGAATGAAACATTGGAAGACAATCGCAGCACTTTTCAATTTTAAGTATTTTTGTTGAGCCTGAAAAGAAACAGAAAAGTTGTAAAGTTAGTGAATTCTGAACGAAATTGGGTGAAGTGTGGAATTACAAGCGTTATCAGCATTTTTCAGAAGAGCATTGCAGAAACCAAACGGAAAAAAAATTACTGTAAAAACATCAACCCCCCCCCCCCCCCCCCCCCCCCCCCCCCCCCCCCCCCCCCCCCCCCCCCCCCCCCCCCCCCCCCCCCCCCCCCCCCCCCCCCCCCCCCCCCCAACTTTACAAAAATATGTTTTTTTTTAATTTTGAACACAGCAAGAACTGCTAGATGCAAATATTTATGAAGACAAATTTAAACGCTTTTTCAAACGCCATTAATTCTGACATGTTTTGACCTGATATCTCTTTACAGTTTTGCTGATAATAATTTCAGCTTTTTTCATTTGTTGGAATTTTTTCCAGCAGCTAAATCCTCTCCAAATCTTCTGTATAACAGTCGCAAGGTCGTGCAGAGCATCAGCGCGCAAATCCTCCAGGAAAAACAACTACAAATACAAAAACAAATATTTTAACCCTTTCAATGTGACTAAAGAAAACACTGTCTACAGTAAAACATGGAAAATCCGGACCTATTTAAAACCAAAAAAAATTGTTTATATTAACCGATGTCGATTAGTTAAAGCCTTACCACATTACAAATTATTTGTATTCAAGTTTTGTTCGAATTAGACGAAGATCCGGATTAACCGATGTCGATTAGTTAAAGCCTTACCACATTACAAATCATTTGTACCTCAAGTTTTGTCCGAATTAGGCGAAGATCCGGATTAACCGATGTCGATTAGTTAAAGCCTTACCACATTACAAATCATTTGTATTCAAGTTTTGTTCGAATTAGACGAAGATCCGGATTTACTGAATCGGGTTTAACTAAGGTTGACTGCATTTAATTCACACCATGAAACAAATTTGCATGTTATTGACAAATTTATTTAAAAAACATTTTTTGTGGTGTTGTTCGAAAAATAGAATAATATCCCAAAAAATGGAATATACCATTGTTTATTTGTTGATTTGAACAACATTTACCGTTTTTGGATTTCGGATAAAAATCTTTGAATGGCCGTACTCAAACTTGTCGGAAGAAACATTTGAATTTTGTAGAATGTGTTTCACTCCCTCTTTCGGCGGACCGTGCCACAAAGGCCACGTCTTTGGGGACAACATTTTGTATCTGTTGGAAAAAATTAAATTATAAAAAAATTAGGAATTAATTTTAAAATAAAATGTTGCATTTTTGCAAAAAAAAATTTGTTTTTTTGCATATTTGACAACAGTGGTTCCCAACCAGGAATAAAAAATTTAAAACTTGAGGAAGGAATTTAATTTAATATTTACAAGTGGTTTGTAAATAGACACTTAAGCTCTGGGAATATAACCTGTAAAGTCGATAAAAACCCAATTTTAAATGATCTTTGTATGGTTTAGCATCTACTATGTAGTCTATTAGGGAGGAATGAAAATGTTTTTTAATTGTTAAGGGAGGAATTCGTGGAAAAGGTTGGAAACCACGGTCTTACAACTTTTTGAAACACAACTTAAAAACGTAAAAACTGTACACAAACCTTTTCAATTTTAAATGATCTGTGTATGGTTTGCGTCTACTATCTAGTTTTTTTAGGAAGGAATGAAAATGTTTTGAAATGCTATGTGAGGAATCGGTCGAAAAAGGTTGAGAACCACTGGTTTGCAACTTTTGAAACACAAAGAAAAGTACAAATTTTAGTCCCCCCCCCCTCTTTGGGGACAACATTTTGTACCTGACAAACAAAGTTTAAAATTTGTAAATCAAACGTTTTCGCACAAAAAATAATTTGGAATTTTTTTGCATATCTTAAATCTTACAATAGTGTTCCGGAAAAGGGAGAAACTTTAAAACTTGAGCGGAGGAATTTACTTTAATTTTTACATGTGGTTTTTAAATAAACACCTTAGTTCTGGAAATATAACCGGTGAAGTTGATAAACTACCCATTTTTTAAGGAATCTTTGTATGGTTTAGCATCTACTATGTAGTACATTGGGGAGGAATAAAAATGTTGAATTGCTAAGTGAGGAATTCATCGAAAAAGGTTGAGAACCACTGTTATGCAACTTTTAAAAATACAAAATAAAAAGTTTGGAAAAAAGATAAAAATTTTAGACAAACCTTTTCAGGCAATCCTCGTATTTCTGTCGAAAAGCATAACCAGCTCGTCGGACTCGAACATTTTCCATCAAACCAAGATAACGCACTTGGTGGCGCACAAGATCGCAACTAAACACGTTACTTCGTTTCACGTCGTTCGGTTTGATGCATCTGGATAACAAATCATTTCACTTTTTTTATTTTCTTCTTGCGATGCTTGAATCCAACATTAGTCCATCATGGACATACAATCATACCAGGAACAGACCTGATTCATTTATGCAGACCAGCACATCAATATTTAAGGCCCATTAAGAGTGTTTAACAAATCAAGTCGGAAGCATTTTCTTATGGCATCGTTTTTTTAAAACCTCAATATTTAATACAAAACTCAACACCAAAATGCAAAATTGGAAAGAAACTTGGTTTTAATGAACCTAAGGTTTTTAAGCATCAAAACTTCATATTTTTACCCTTAACAAACTGGCCACTAACGATTTTACAGTTTAAAACTCTACTATGGTGTACAACAGTTCAATCTTTTTTGATAAAATTCTCCCAATACTTTCGTAACAAACCAGTTTCCACCAAACTGCCCCAGTAAAAAATATAAAATCTCACATCCACAGCACTACAGGTTCATTATATCCAGTGGTGGGATTCAATTTTTTTGTCAGCCGGTTCTATCACAAAAGTCATATTTTTCAGCCGGTTCTGTTACAAAAAGTCCATTGACAGTAACCAGTAATGCTAACCGGTTCGCTGATCTCATAAAATTTCGTGAGAAGGTTCTATAGAACCGTTGCAAACTGGCTGAATCCCACCACTGGTTCTATCCTGGTCTTTAGCATCCACTTACCTGATATAGTTTGGGTTTTTGTTGAGCAGATTATGCATAAGTGCTCCCATAGATGACTTGAACTGTGTAGCTGTAGTTGGATGACGTTTCAACACCGTGATCGATGGGTCACCTTCTGGAAACAATCCTTTGCTGCCCCCTAGCAGGGAGTTGCTGGACGTAAATGCTGCCATCGAGAGGTTCCGGAAAAGCGCGTTGTTGTTTTTGTCGATAAAGTTCTCAACCATGTATGTTACCTTAAAACAAAAAAAGTTTAGTATTAGGATATTAGGTGATAAAATTATAAAACCAGTTTACTCTGTGGTTCATGCCCAGTTGTGGCATTCAACAGATTTTGGTGAGGCATGACTTTTTTAGCCTGTTACTCCCAACAAACTGGAGTGCCGTTAAATGGCAACACCAGCCAAAACAACCTATGTCTTGTCACCAGCTGCACTGATCAGACGTTATAGGTAGAAACACTATACACTGTCTGCAGCTTATTATTTATTGGCCTCATGCTTTCATAGAATTACAGGAAAGCATGTCACGAAATTGATGTTTTTTCAAAATTATTTGTTGTGCAGAATATATAAACCAATCAAGCTAAACAAACTTATGTACAATTTGGCATTAAGTGCAGATCTAATCACAAATAGGGCCCAGCTTGTCAAAAATATTCTTACCTTCCCAGCATAATGTTGGATTCTGAAAGCTTCATGTGGTAAAGTCTTATCAGCGAGAAACTTTGAGTCACGTCGACTTTCGAAGTGTTTGTGTTTCCCACAAACTGACTCCAACTTCGCGAGAAGAGTCTGATCGGTGACGTCACCCGGTCGCATGCTTTCCTCGTCCAGCATCGATAAAATACCGCTGTGAGGCTGAAAAATAACAATGATGAGATTGTTTGTTTCTTACTCGTTAATCTCGCAAATTTGTAAAGTATTTTTGCAACACAGACAGTGCACTCTGTTTCATCGATAAAGTCTCATCAGTGCAGCTGGTTGCAAGACATTGGCCATGAATATATTAGTCAAGGTATGGTTTTTCAGCCTGTTACTTCCAACAAACTGGAGTGCTGTTGGATGGCTACACTAGCCAATATGGTCTATATCTCGTCACCAGCTGCACTGATGGGACCTTATAAGCCAAAACAGTGTGTTGCCAGTGCAAAAATTGTACATGCCTATTTACCATGCGAAACAATTACACAAGTCAACCCCAAAAAATTATATTTAAACATAACATGAAAAATTTGTTACAGATTTTACTTACATTCTCTATCAGCTGACAGATGATGGAGTTGTTAAAGTATTCGATGTGAAGCCACTCGATCCCCTCACGAACATATTCTTCCTGTTCCTCCTTTAAAGTTAACTCGACAAATATCTGCTGAAGTTTCTCGTTGCAGTAGTTGATCATAAATTGCTCGAAACCGTTGCGCTAAAAAAGGAAAAAGCTGTTTCAAAAAGTTGATTGTTGAATCGTTTATACAAATATACTGGCCTGCTTGTTTCGCAATTTTTAAAACCATTAATTGTATACCTATGTTTCAAAAAATGTTTGACCAAATAACTTTTAAAGTTATATTTATCACTAAAGTGAGAAGATATAATAATTTCAGTTTGAGTTTAACACTTATGAAAAATTATCTTTTTTTAACAAAAAACACATTTCCATTGAGTGTTTAAAAATGTTACAAAAAATGCAAATTTTTTGAGCAAATATTTTTCAAAGTTAAAAAACACAAATTCTACAATCACAATTTAACAAAATGGTCAAAAATAATATACTTTTTTAGTGAAAAATGACAAATACTAGTAGCACAATTAACCTAAAAACATAAAATTTGGGGAATTAACAAAAAAAAATTAGCAGATATGTAAAAATTGCAAATATTTCAGGAAATCTATTTTTAAAGCTAAAAATGCTACAAGCACAATTAGCAAAATGGACAAATGTTCAAACAAACTATAATTGTAACAAACCTCGAAAACCTCAAACCCATAGATATCGAGAACGCCCATCACTTTACATTTCTCGATTTTAATCGAGGTCACTTTTATGCTGCTGTTGATACGGTTGACTAACCATGAAAATAGTCGGTCGTAAATCTCTTTGCACAACGCATCACGATTGTACGAAGCCTAAATGGAATAAAATAAATTACAAAAATTTTCATTACATTAGCTTCATACATTTTTATGGTGTTTATAAACATTTGATTAATTATTTATTATTGTATGTTTAAATCAATGTTGAAACATTTTGTTGGTGTCATTTCTGGTGGCATTTGCACAGATGACAACAGGAATTGTTAAAATGTCTGTAATATTCAGTGTTCACTTTTTACAAACATTCTGAGAGTTTTATTTTGAACAATCTTCTAATAAAATCTGCGTCAAATAATAATAAAGCTAGTAAACATATAAAGCAAAATAAGTCACTTCTGTTAAAGAACTTATAAAATGTTTGTGGCAATGTAAAAAATATTTAGATAATGCCAAGTATGCAACAAAAAACACAAATGTCTTAAAATACTTTATTTAGACAAAAAAATATACGAAATAATTTTTTTTTAATAGTTACACATTTTGTATCATTGTAATAAAATATTTTTTTGCACAAAAATCAGTAACAAGTTAAACTTAATATCTTAGATGCTAAAAACAAGTGTCTAAAAATAATGATTCATTCAAATTTAAAAAATATTCAGTTAGAATCAATTTTTAATAGTTACATGTTTTGTATTTGTACACAAAAATTGTTTCTAAATTTACAAGTCAATGCACAAACCACAGAACCAAGTTAAAATTCCAGTCATATATCCTGGTTTGTTTACATTTGTTCAACCTGCCGGCACCGACGCCCATATAAGGTTGTGCGTCTGAGCCCTGCAGGCCGACAACAACTCGTGTGTGTACACAAAGTGTGGCAGGACTAACGACAAATCCATCACCTAACCCAGCTTCACAACATATCAAGCATGACAAGACATGGTTCAATAAAACTGACAGCCTGTGTGACGTACATAGACTTAATGGGGCTTATCTGCTATTAAGTCAAATTTTTGGGCAAAGTTAGAGACATTTCTTTTAGGCTTTTTTAAAATACAAAACTGTCATTGCGTTTTTAGAACTGTTCAAATTTGGCAAAAATTATCACTCGAAAGGAAAAACGTTTTTGTGTCACGTCTGAAGGAAATACTGGAAACTAATCACTTCATTATAAATAGGAAACATGATTTATGATGTCATAATGCACAAACAATGGAGACTTTAGGCCTGCCTTAAAAAACCAAAACAAAGTTTTAACAATTTTGTTTCCAATCCCTAATTGTTTTGTACAATCGTACAGTTTGATAATTTCAAAATTAAGACAAATTATAAATGTCTTTATGAAGTGGTCACAATTTTGTGGTAAAAACTGTATATTTTTTTCTATTTAAGACCTAAAGGAGTTTTTTAATTAAACTTTTTTCAGCCTAAATGTCAAACGTTAGAACTCATGGCTGGACTTTACACAATTTTGGCTTCTGATTCGAGTTTAGGTCCCAGCAGGAAATACCCCAGCGTGACAAATAAGTCAGTTAAAAGCAAACCAAATATTTGTTCAACACACAAATATCCCACAAAGGTGAATTACGCTGCTTCTTGCAAGGCTTGATTAATAATTAATCAAACTCATTGAAACTGCATTCTGGGATACCATTGTCAACAGTAGGCTATTTTAAAAATTACCAAATACAACTTCTCAAGTTTTTTCTGTGTACAAATTATAACGAAATTTTTAATTTTGATGGAGCATAAAAATCAGTGGGGATTTTAACTTTGTTTCAGTATTTCGACAACAAAATGATCATTTTTACTAGTTTTCCTGTTGTTCAATTCATAACAATGACAAAGTTATTAGCAAATTTGTAAAAATAACCAACTTTTTGGCAAATTAGCAATTTCTGATAGTTTTTATGACATTAAAATGTTCCTTACTGGTTGTGCAATATACTTGTTCATTACAAACATACAAATAGGATGAATTGATACCAACAAAAATATACATGATTTCATGTTAAGAAAATTTGCACAATACACTTTAAGTTGCAAATGCTTACAGTAACTTGTCCACTTATTTAGATATTTTATTTTCTAATCATTTCACCTGATGTTTCTACTAAAGTATTTTTCACATAGAAATCTTACCTCGCTAGCGGAGAGTTTCACGGTAACGGCATCTTTCTTCGCTGTTACTGTTCGTTGAGTCAAAGCCATTGTTAAAGTGTTAGGGTTGACTGACAGTAGATCACAAATGTCGGCAATTTCTGGAAAAAAGTAAAACAAAAAAGGGTTAAATTTTGTTATCACCATAAGAAAGAATTTCAAGTTGATGACAATACTGCACATAAATGCCATGAAACTTTCTGCATTGAAAATTGTTATGCAATAAATTAATTTTAAGTGAAGATTTTAGAAAAGTGGCTGCAATGAAATTGCAGAAATTTCTATGCTAAAAAATAATGATAAAAATGTATATAATTCATACGAAAATTCATGAAAATTTGGTTACAAAAAGTTCATAAGTTTCTACATCGACAATTGTGCTGCCAAAAATTGTGCTACATTTTAATTTAGTTCACATGAAGATTTCATGAAAATTGAATTTCATGAAACTTCGTGATGTTCTACTTTAATGAAAGTTGTGATACATTTTAATTTAGTTCACATGAAGATTTCATGAAAATTGAATTTCATGAAACTTCGTGATGTTCTACTTTAATGTTGTCCCCCCCCCCATGAAAATTGAATTTCATGAAACTTCGTGATGTTCTACTTTAATGAAAATTGTGATACGTTTTAATTTAGTTCACATGAAGATTTCATGAAAATTTAATTTCATGAAACTTCGTGATGTTGTACAATGAAAATTGTGATACATTTTAATTTAGTCAACATAAAGTTTCTGTGAAAAGTTAGATATCATAAAACTTTTTTCACATATATATATATTTACCGTCAGGGTTTTTCACAACACAATTTTCCAATCCGTTTTTTCCGGAAATCGATCGAAATTGTACATTCCCGAGTTTCATCACCGCGGCAACAAGTTGTAAAACGTTGTCCACCTCCTTACGTGAGAATCCAATCACATCAAATGCATTCTGTTAAAAACATTAATCGTTTTAAACCATCATGCTCACATATAAATCATAGTACACCAGGCACATTGATATACCAAATCACCGGCCACCAAGCATTAATGATAGGATGATACCGGGTTTTGAAGCGAGTACCGAGTCCGAGTACCACATGTATATACCTTCGATACCGAGTACAGAGTACGATTACCGAGTACTTAAGTGTAGTGTTGTACTAAGTTGTACATCATTGTCTAATTTATCTTTTCGGGTACATGCGCGGATACATATTGTCGAGCATGTAGAAAATTTGTGCTGTCCAAATCAAATATTGGCAAAAAGTTGACCATATTCTTATAGTGTAAATCGGCCTTCAGTATTTGCACGTTGGTGTCGAAAACTGAGACAAAATATTGTGATACCGAGTACGAGTATCGATACCACTGAAATCGTTCGATATCATCGATACCAAGTACCGGGTACTCGTCCCATAATTATGAACTTTTTTGACAGTGTGCCCAAGTCTCCTTAAAGTTTCACTTATTTTAAAAATTCAGAAATTGAAGTTCACTATTCAACATTTTCTTGACTAATCAAGCCCTAAATACTGTTCAATATATAAACTATACACAATTATTTCATTATTAGGCAGAAGCAAAACTGTACAGAAGAGTAATTTAACAAAACAAACATTCATCACTCACCAGAACTTGTTTAAACGATGTCGAGTCGTCAGATGTACAATCTTTCGTGTTCACGTACTCCAAATCTCCAGTATTTTCCAGTTTCAATTTCTCTGTTGAGTGAACAAAACAGTTATTCCAGTTTCATTTTAACCAGAAAGATGGCTTTCCTACACATTCCCAGTTTATCTATTTAATGTTTATTATTTGCCATATTTACAAATGAAATACATTCGTTACCTAATTTTAATTTGGTCACCACCTTAACTTAGCATTTAACAACATATTTGTTTCTTTAAGCAAAAATGATAGGCAGGGGGCACGTAATAATGACGGTGTAGCTGCAAAGCGTTTAGCTCTCATCTACCAATTGTGCCCTCCACTATTTTGCGCCCCATAACGTTTCAACATTGCGCAGCTATTTCCGACTTGGTAATTGTTTTAGTGCTATTGTGTTACTAGGTTGTCTTTCACTAAGCAAAATACAAAAACATGCCACCCATCTATCTTTAAAGTTTTTGGGTAAATTGTTTTGTGAAATAATGAAAAGTTAATTGACAAAAAACTTACTTAGAGTTCCAGGTGGAGCGCCGCTCAGAAGTTGGTAAAAAATGTGGAAATTCCGTTCACCAGCTGCTTGTCTCACCACACGAGATTTCTCCAACAAATCTAAACAAGGAATTTTTATAAAAAATACCAACAAAATTGTGAAAACTTTACAATTGTTATTGGTCGTAATACTGGTGGCCAATGCTTGGTCTTTGAGATGACAACCTTATTTATTTCAGATTTTAATTTTTTTACACAAACATTGGTTCTTACTTTTCCAAACCAACAAACAAACAAATATACAAGATATTCCAAAATATTTAGTAAATAGCTACCTTTTGTGCAAATTAGTTTAATTGTTACATGTTAGATTGATAGTTTGTCTGTACTTTAATTGAACAAGAAAATGCACATTATGTGTGTTTCAATTCCATTTGAATAAAGAACTGAAGCTGTCATTTTGATGAAATATATTTCCAAGGCTGCTTACAATGAATGACCCCCCCCCCTGAGATGACAACCTTATTTATTTCAGATTTTAATTTTTTTGCACAAACATTGGTTCTTACTTTTCCAAACTGACAAAAAAAAAATAAAGGACCATTTTAAAGTATTTAGTAAATAGCTACTTTTTGTGCAAATCAGTTTGATTGCTACATGTTAGATTGGTAGTTTAATTAATTGTACAAGAAAATGCACAACATGTGTTTTTTAATTCCATTTGAATAAAGAACCGGAGCTGCCATTCCCCCCCCCCCCCCCCCCCCCCCCCCTTGAGTTTGCAAAGCACGGTGGCGACCACCGTGGATATTTTTGATTGCTTGTAGCGGTTTAGCATGAAATATCATAAAACTAAAACGATTTAGCTTTTGAATAAGTGTGCTGGCACAAAACGTGGCTTAAAACTGCAACCTATTTTGATTACTGCTTTTTTATGACGTCAAACACACAATTGTTGTCAGTGAATGTTTGGCTATTATTGTGTACAACTCGATTGTGCAGTAATAAATGGTTATTTTAGGTGATACAAAGCAATAACAACGTGACAAAACGTTTTTAAATTTTGCCAAGCCAATTTTAAACGGTACAACAGTGTGTTCAAAATAAATAACAGTATTTTTTTTAATTTTGATGGACAGTCGATGGGAAGTTTTTTAGGGATTTGAGTTTGAGTTCTTGTTTCACGCATTTATTTTGAGTTTGAGTTCGGTTTCACGCATTTATGACGCCCCCCCCCCAGTGTGCTGGCACAAAACGTGGCTTAAAACTGCAACCTATTTTGATTAGTGCTTTTTTATGACGTCAAGCACACAATTGTCAGTGAATGTTTGGCTATTATTGTGTACAACTCGATTGTGCAGTAATAAATGGTTATTTTAGGTGATACAAAGCAATAACAATGTGACTAAACGTTTTCAAATATTGCCAAACCAATTTTAAACGGAACTACAGTGTGTTCCAAAATATGCACAAAAAATAGAAAATGAACAATATGTGTGTTTTAATTCCATTTGAATAAAGAACTGTATCTGTCATTTTGATGAAATATATTTCCAAGGCTGCTTACAACGAACGATTCGGTCACTTATAAATATTACACTTCAGTTTGTTGTTAAATTACTTTTAATAACTTTTATCCAGTGGTTAAGTATGGACTAAAAATGCCATAGAGGTGATATATATTTTCCATGTAAGTTCATTGGCTGATTCTGTCACTTAAAAAATACTCTCCATTTTCAGTTATTTATTTTCACAAACAGTGATCGTTAATGACCATGCTGTCTGTTGGAGTGTCTGATAGATTTAATGAAAATTGGATTTCATGAAGCTTCGTGATGTTCTACCATGAAAGTTGTGATACATTTTAATTTAGTTCATGTGAAGATTTAATGAAAATTTAATTTCATGAAACTTCGTGATGTTCTACCATGAAAGTTGTGATACATTTTAATTCAGTTCACATGAAGATTTAATGAAAATTTAAATTCATGAAACTTTCCCCCCCCCCAAAAAAAAAAAAAAAAAAAACTTATGTAGTTGAATGCAGCAACTTACAATTAGATATAACTCCACCGACTGGATCCCCCTTGAAATCAAACTCGATATCCATGCCCCCCCCCCTTAATGAAAATTTAAATTCATGAAACTTCGTGATGTTCTACCATGAAAGTTGTGATACACTTTAATTTAGTTCACATGAAGATCCCCCCCCCCAGTTGTGATACATTTTAATTTAGTTCATGTGAAGATTTAATGAAAATTGAGATACAGTTGAGTATAATTTCTCTCAGTTGTGTTTTGAGATTAATACAACTTTGACCGTACACAACACCAAAAAATTCTATCTACAACATATTGAGTTAAACATAGCAACTTACAGTTAGATATAACTCCACCGACTGGATCGCCCTTGAAATCAAACTCGATATCCATACCCCCCCCCCCTAAAGAATCTTAAAATTACAACATAGGGTTTAACATTTTTTGTTAAAAAGATCTAAAAAAACCATTTGTTTTGATTTAATGAGTAAATTTGTTTAAAACTTAATTTCTAATCTTCATATAAGCCTAGCCTGTATGGCTTGTGCCCCCCCCCCTATTTGCCCTGCAACACATAACATAACATGAAAAACTCAAATCTGAGGGTTGTTGGTGGTAGGGGTGGGATTTGAACTCATAACCTCAGATTTTTATGAAGGGAAACCTTAATAAACTGGACATGTGAGATTTACAATAATCATTAAATTACTAAACTAAAGAATCTTAAAATTAGACAAAATAAAAGTTTTTTTTAAAAATTACAACATATCTTCATATAAGCCAAGATGCCTGTATTGCCTGTGTTGTGTAAACCATTCTCACATTTCAAGAATACAAAAAGGAAACTGGTGGTATTTTAAAACCACAATAACCACAAGAATATATACAAGGAAAACACAGAATTGCTGAACGGTGGTTGAGTATGGTATTCAACACAATAATATATGAATGTTAAACGTTACTTACAAATCTACTAGAATTGTCGTTTCCCCCCCCCCAACCACTCTAACATTTCAAGAATACAAAAAGGAAACTGGTGGTATATTAAAACCACTATAACCACAAGAATATATACGAAGGAAATATAGAATGCCTGAACGGTGGTTGTTGTATGGTATTCAAAACAATAATATATGAATGTTAAACGTTACTTACAAATCTACTTGAATTGTCGTTCCTGTTGGTTTTTGCATTTCCAAAAGCTAAAAACAAAAACGTTTTGTTAATTTGTCTGCAAGCTATATTTTGCCATCTAAATTATTTTTTTCTGTAAAGGCACAGTTATTTTTTAGTATAGGTAAAAAAATTGATAATTGGAAGATTTTATAACCTAATGTTTCACTCTTAAAAATATTTAAAAACCATTTTTTTTATTTACAGGTTGAAATCATTATCAAAAGTGAAAAACAAAACAGTTTTGTTAATATGTCTACAAAATAGATTTAACCTGTCAAAAAAGGTAAGTACATTTTTTTAGTATAAGTAATACAGCTTCAAACTGGTTTAAAACTGCTTATAATTTAATGTTAGTTGTAAATATTGGAGCAAAATAACATTTCACTTTTAAAAATAATAATAGTTTTGTGCAGTATTGTATTTTTTATTACGCAATGTTTAGCATTAAAACTCATTAAATTTGATTCAAATTTCTAATTGGCATGGCTACATACAATTTTACAGCATTAGCCTAAACTTTAAGTCTTGAATTTTAATCCAAAACGAAACCTAAACCATTGGTGCAGTGGAATAAGTCAAGTGGTTTAATAGTGGGGCGAATAGGTGACACATTCCAGACAATTTGGGTGATTTAATAACTCACAAGTACAATGATGTCACTGCTACGTAATGAGAAACAATTTTTGACTCATTGAATAGTTGGAGTGAAGCACAATCTGTGAACTAGAGGCTAGAATGTAAAGTTACACTCAAACTGGTCATGGCAAACTCAATTGCCCTAATATGGGAAAGGAATTTCAGACTACGTCTGGTTCTGTTGTAACAATGAGATGGTTTTAAATGGCTTATATGCTCCACTGGTTTAGGTTACATGCTAATGTTTATACCTCGAAGGTCTGAACGAAATTTGTGTTTGAAAGTCTCTGTAAATTCATATGTTATTGAGAGAGCATGTCAAAACTAAAAATTATGACGAAAAACAGCATCAAAATGCCTACTGTCATATATATATATATATATATATATATATAAATATATATATATATTATAAATACATTTTACAACTGTGATGTATATATTTGCGCAATAAACTATATAAGATCACAATTAAAATAAGAATTTTTTATGTACCTACACAAATCTCAAAATATTTGAAACTCAAAATATATTACATTTGTTTTTAACAGGACACATTGCTTTTCACACAAGAAAGTTGTTGAATGTGTAAAATTTATGACAAAATTTAATCTGATGAATGTTGGTAACAATATTTGCAATCTCTTTGAACGAAGTACTTTGAAATGGTCGAAAAACAATGTTTTGTCATTTAACGACTGAATGATTCATTGAAGCGAACATAAAGTTTTAATTAATTGCTTCAGGCTAAAAACTTTTACCTAATAAGGAAAGTATGAGCCAGGTCAAGTTGTAGATTAATTATTAAGCTGCTGCAATGCTTGCACAATAGTAAAACTGTCCTTACAACCAAATTAACCAATCTAGCTCGACTATGAAATACAGCCTAACATTGTAATAGGTGTTTACAGCAAATGTCCCATACCAAAAAAGGGTAGCTAATTTTGCATCTTTGTGTACACGTAACTTTATTTCACAAAAGGAATTAAAATTTGTCACAAATAAAGGCAATACCTGTGCCTAAGTAACAATTGCAGCTGAAATTTTTTTTAAAAGTGCATGCATATGGGCAGGCATTTTTTATGCATTCTTTAGGTGCACATAACTTTATTTTACAAAAAATGGCACAATTGCATGTAGTTACCATTGCCTAGCAACGGCCTACTGTTGCTAAGTAACAGTTGTAACTAAAATTTTATCCAAGTACCTTCTAGAACTGGATTCGATTGCAGGAGTTGTTGCTTTATCGCTTCAACTTCGTGTGATCGACTGCTCATAGCAGCTACGTATTTCATCACCAGTTTGCTTGCCTCAGTTTTGCCCGAACCAGATTCCCCAGTAATCATAATACATTGGTCGCGATTGTAATTCTTCATAGAACGGTACGCTAGGTCCGACACAGCGTATCTAAAAAAATGTTTGTTAGGTAGGTCAATTAAACACCAAAATAGATGATGTAAAAGAAAGTAGTATTTACTAATGGCAAAATCCGACACAGCGTATCTCAAAAATGTGCAACTTAAAACAGTGACAAAGTTTGAAAATCCCCCCCCCCAGTTTTGCCCGAACCAGATTCCCCAGTAATCATAATACATTGGTCGCGGTTGTAGTTCTTCATAGAACGGTACGCTAGGTCCGATACAGCGTATCTAAAAAATATGATCGTTAGGTAGGTCAATTAAGCACCAAAATAGATGGTGTAAAAAAGTATGTCAAAGAAATTAGCAATCACTAATGGCAAAAAGCTGAAGTTTTATGGGCCCCCCCCCCTTAGGCACCAAAATAGATGGTGTAAAAAAGTATGTCAAAAAATTTAGCATTCACTAATGGCAAAAAGCTGAAGTTTTATGAGGCGAATTTTCTTACTGTGTGCTCTTTAAAACAGCACAGTCAGATAATCATAGATATTTTAAATTCATTTTACAACACTAACATATTTTCAAAAGGAAACAAATCACAGCAACATGTTTCATAAAAATTTCAGAAAAGATATTGCACAAAAAAAGCATGAACAGTATATTTTAGTAAATTTGGGTAAATCCATATTTTGACTTCAATAGAAATGTTAATAAATTAAATATTTATGATTTACGTTTTGCCTAAAACATACAGCTCAAATAAACAGATGTTCAAAACATCTATATTTCATAAACTCCCCCCCCCCCCAGTATATTTTAGTAAATTTGGGTAAATCCATATTTTGACTTCAATAGGAATGTTAATAAATCAAATATTTATGATTTACGTTTTGCCTAAAACATATAGTCCAAATAAACAGATGCCCAGGACATCTATATTTCATAAACTTACAACTATTTATTACCTCGGTTTGGTGATTTAATGTGTTTACGGACTAATAAAATAATACTATGTACAGCTGAAAAATGTAGACCTCTATGTTTAATTATATTTATACATATCAAAAAATTCAATGTTCTTTGGTCGACTTTAGCCTAATTCAGAAAAAACGAAACAAAAAATTAAACAACACTCCTATTTTGTACTATCATACAATGATATCGATGTGCAAATTGCTTTTGTATAATCGTGTACTTACATATGTGGCGGGAGCTCATACAAGTTTCGGCCTTTATATCGTTCAATCATTTCTTCATCGTATATTGGTAATTTTTTGTACGGATTCACAGAAACAACAACACTACCAATGTAGGTCTGTAATTTAAAGGAAAAATTTACAACATAATAATCTTTCAAATGTTGGTTATTTGTAAGTGGGGAAAAATAAATGTAAACAGTGGTGGAATTTTTTGTCAGCTGGTTCTATCACTAAATTTGTTAAAATTTTTGTTTTTTGATTCTGTTGAAAAAGTCCATTGACAGTAACCATTAATGCTAACCAGTTCGCTGATCTCATAAAATTTCATGAGACGGTTTTATAGAACTGATGCGAACCGGTTGAATCCCACCACTGGATATAAACAATCCATTTTTATGTACTGTAGTGATATACTGCCAAGCTAAAGTAAAATTCAAGTTACTAAAAGATCATTTGGGTAGAAGACTGTCAGGGCAGATGCATTATTTCACGACTTTTTCGTTTTTCGAGAATCTCGAGAGTCTCAAAATGTTTATTTAAGCAGATTTTCTAATAAAAACAAATGAGTAGTGCTTCGCTACCAAACCTGCAAAAAATGAAGCGACTGTAGGTCTGTGCTATACATATAACGCAACTAAGTGTGACTACAACTGCTTGGGTAAGGTAAAGTTTGGCTTCGACAATTCTTTAACATTGAAACCTTTACTAGCAGCAGATAAAATGTCGTTATAACTTACATAGATATCATTGTGTTGAAACCGCTCCTGTAGGTTGGTGAGAAAGTTGTCTTCAGTAAGAGGTTCGAGAAGCACGGCGTCTCCCACACCAACGACACCATCCAACAAACTATGGCCTTTTACCGGCATTTTTTGACCGGGATTTCAAGCAAAAACAAAAACCTAAAACAAGTAAAAAAATTATAAAGACAACAAAAACAAAAGATCGAAAAACTAAACAAAAAAATTTCTAGTTTTGCCTTTTTATGGAACTAAGGTTACATCACAACCTATGTCACAATATAGTTGCGTACATGATATTATGATATCACACTGTAATTGTGAAGTAACGTAAAGAAGCTAGTTTATATTTTCATTTTTACGAAAACACTACAAAAGTACAAAGTTATTGGTTTTTCAGAGTCAAGAGTCAGACTACAGAAGCACACTTTTTTCTTTTTAAATCACACAACTAAACAAACAGAATTGCATATCTACGAAATTCGTTGCACAATTTCACTGAAAATCCACAACCTCAAAATTTTTGCTCCAGAAAAAGAAAAAAAACAGGTACAATAAAAAATTCGTTCGAGCTTATATACCCGCTCTTCATGCTTGAATAAACGCGCTCAATGAATCAAAACAAACGTTGGTTTGATTTTTAAAACTCTGAAATTTTAAAAATTCATTTAGAGAAAACATTCTGTTTTTATTTATAATTTTCTTTGTTATTTAAGTTTAGGTGATACAAAACAGTGCAAAATTGATTTTGTTGAGAATAAAAGTTCTGAGAATGTTTCGTTCACAGCACAAATGGGAAATGACTGTTGTTTGAAACAAAAGCAAATATCAAACTTTAGATGTTTTGATCTTTTTTGATACAAAATATTAAATTTTGACCAGACGTTTTTTATTTGTTTTATTTTCTAAAGTCCGAAAATATAAGGTTACAGTAAATGTACGACAGGATTTGTTATTTATCAGGCAATGTGAAACATGTGAGATAGTAGAAAACGTAACAAATTGTACGTTACTGAGGAAAACAAACTATTTAATGGTTTCCATGAGCTTTGCTGACGAAATAATGACAAAATGTCGGGCAAAAAAGAATATGAAATTGTTAAAACTGCCTCTGAAGTTCCAAAAGTAGGCCGCTCACTTGATAGAGTCCAAAACGTTTTTCCCCCACCGAAGGGACGAATTGATAAACGGAATCTTCTACCAATATTAGCGACTGTAGTTGTGTGGGCGACTTGCCTTCCGTTTGCGTACAGAGCGTGGAAAAACAAAAAAGTCGAGAATAAAATCGAAAGCATTGAAACTGCTGAGCCTGCTGAGATTGAAAAACCAAAGAAACTTCGTTTAAGTTTTAAGTCTTATGAGGAAATGGGAGTAAAGAATTTTGACAGCAATCGCCCAACAGCACCAGGACTGACTGTCACAGTTAATGAGGAAAAAAGTAAGTTTTCAATTTGTTTGCACTGTTAGATTTCTTAGTTTTCTGTATTCTTGCTAAATTGTGGCAGCACACAGCCACACACACAGAATACTTCAATCATCATTCAAATAACGGGACACTTGACTCGATAACCAATGGGTTTTTTCTGTGTCCTTGTTGTTTTTATGCCCCCCCCCCTCAATGACAATTGGATAAAGTGACAATGCAAATAAAATTTTGACTTGATTTGTTAAATATATTTCACCTAAAATTCGCTAAGATGACTCCAGTTTAAATCACCTGCTTAATTGCATATAGTATTATGTTTAAGTCATTCTTTCACATCTGAACCATTAGCATTAAATTGCAGCAAAACTAGGCACCATTTTTTTTTACTATTTTAAGAAGGATCTATGTGAAACTGTTCCAATACACATTCTATAACATGTGAAAAGATGGAACTTAATACTCTTACTAAGCAGTTTTCTGAGAAATTTTTGTAATATTAGGTGAGTTTTTAAATAGCTTTTCGATTGAAATGAATAGACCTGATTGTTAGGGAAACTAGTTTAAGACTTGTAGATGTCTATATAAATATTTTTAAATGAAAGTTTTTGAAATGAAACCCCCCCCCCGCACACAGCCACACAACCAGAATACTTCAATCATCATTCAAATAACGGGACACTTGACTCAATAACAAATGGGGTTTTTTCGGTGTCCTTGTTGTTTTTATTAAACTGTTCATCAATGACAATTGGATAAAGTGACAATGCAAATAAAATTTTGATTTCACTTGATTTGCTAAATATATTTCACCTAAAATTTGCTAAAATGACTCCAGTTTAAATCACCTGCTTATATTATATACTCCATTATGTTTATGTCATTCTTTCACATCTGAACCATTAGCATTAAATTGCACCAGAACTAGTGGACCATTGTATTTTACCATTTTAAGAAAGATCTATATCAAACTGTTTTAATGCAAATCTTACAACATGTAAAAAAAGCCTTTTCTGACAATTCTTTTCAATATTCGGTGAATTTTTAAACAGCTTTTCGATTAAAGTGAATATATCTATAGACATGATTGTTTCAGGAAACTAGTTTAAAACTTGTAGATGTCTATCTAAATATTTTAAATGGAAGTTTTTGAAATTACAAAACAAAGAGTCCTTTTTGTGGGAAATTGTTTCATGCCAGAAATTTTAGGCCATTTTAAATTATTTTGTCAATACCAGATTGGGTTTACTTTGTATAACTTTGTTTAATAATTTTTTACTTCACTTCTAACATTGCCTGAAGATTTTATGTCAAATTATTTTAGATCGTGTCGAAATATTGGATGTTTCTTCAAATACATGGAAACTAAAAATGATCCCGTTTCGTAGAATTCAACGAGATTCGGATGGACAATTAGTTTTTGATGAGAGAGGTCGTCCAGTTACAAAACCATTTACCATAAAAAGTTTTTTTTCTAACATCCTTGAAAGCTTAAAAGAGAAGGAAAGATGATTGTCAACTTTTTTGTGCATTTCTTTTTTGTCAGCGAATTTGTGTCGAAATAAAAATAAATTTTATGTTTTGTGTAAAGGCCCTAATGCCATTTAAGAAACCCATACAGTCAATTATGTGGGTTTTTCATTTACCAGCAAATATATGGATCATTTTGAAAGCTTGAAAAACGTACTGAATATGTTTTATAAGTATAATTTGAACAGTTTTTAATACTTTTCATTTCATTCAAACACATTGTCTTTTTCGGAAGTATACGGAATATTTTTTATGTGTCCTTAGGTAGGCTACGTTTTTTTACATGCACAATTAAAAAAATTCACGTTTTTTACATGTACAATGACAAAAAATTAACACTTCGATTTGCTTTCAAAAACATTGTGTTTCTGGAAATATCCATGTAGTGACTCTCTGTTAGCTATCCTCAAACAAGTCTTTGATGTATTCGGGGTTTTTCAAGGCAATTTCCATCAGCTTTTCTGCACAAGAACCAGGGTTTTATGACGAGTATGACGTAATAATGCAAATTGTTTTACCTCGAAGGATTCTATTGTCTCGTTTTTGTTTTGTGTCCCACCATTCCAAAGCTTCTGTTTGCTGGAAAAACGCACAAAGCAGCAGGACCAGAAAACAAATTGCACGATTCATTGAAATTGTCTGCAAATTACTTAGTCTAAAAAATCTACCCCCCCCCCCCCCCCCCCCCCCCCCCCCCCCCCCCCCCCCCCCCCCCCCCCCCCCGAGACGGTTCTATAGAACCGATGCGAACCGGCTGAATCCCACCACTGGCTAGATTATGTCAACTCATCCTTACGTAAAGCACTATTTCCCACCCAGCATTATATGTTCATCCACAGTTAGTTACTACAGACTTTACATGGAAAGCGGATGTGTTAGTCAGCAAAGTTTATAGCTTGTAATATCACGACGGTCTTCCGCCAAAATTTTTGCCATTGTTTGCAATATAGTCTTGCATGGAAATTTGTGAAGTACGCACTGTTTTGTGTTGTATAAAAAAATACGCTATATCATGAACTGCCGTACCAACCAATAGGGCCACAGTCTACTCAACTATAGTTTTGTCAACCCCCCCCCCCGGTCTTCCGCCAAAATTTTTGCCATTGTTTGCAATATAGTCTTGCATTCATTTTTTCAATTCAAGTCAATAGTTTAAAAAAAGAAACACACATTTTCCCGCAATCTTTGTCTGTCATATCTTTATGAAACCAATTACACACAGTTCCATATTCTGCATAACTCTATCGTTTTACTCGCAATGCGCCAACCTCACTTTCTTGTGAGCTCCCGTCACATAACGCTTCCTGATATGATGTAGCTGCAGCACGTTCATAGTCTGTTTTTAACAAATTCAATGGTGAAATCGGAGCTATTGCGTCTTGAAGCATTTGAAGCAAGTCTTGAACAACCATCGTCCACCAATTGTGCCCTTCACTGTTTTGTGTTCCATACAACGTTTTAACGTTGCGCAGCTATTTCCAGCTTGCTTGGTGATTGTTTTAGTTCTGGGAACAGTAGACATCTCTACATGCGGTGATTGTTTTTATTTCGCACAGACACAATGCATTATGTAGATTACATATGTTGGACATACGGGACAAGATGCCTTGCTATTGACAATTACCACGTTTTATTCCTTAGTCCGGTCCGCAGTGCTGGGGTATTTGGCAATCCAACACAAAATGTTTAGGACGGGGACGAAAATGAAATGCTGTTTTCCACTCAGATTGAAATGTTAACACTTTTANTCCAGCTTGCTTGGTGATTGTTTTAGTTCTGGGAACAGTAGACATCTCTACATGCGGTGATTGTTTTTATTTCGCACAGACACAATGCATTTATAGGTTATATAAGTTGGACATACGGGACAAGGTGCCTTGCTATTGACAATTATCAGGTTTTATTCCTTAGTCCGGTCCGCAGTGCTGGGGTATTTGGCAATCCAACACAAAATGTTTAGGACGGGGACGAAAATGAAATGCTGTTTTCCACTCAGATTGAAATGTTAACACTTTTAGCGAAATTGTTTAGTACAGTAGCACGTAAAAGTGGTAGATAAAAATTACAAAAATCTAGTAGAAAAACAAAAACAAATTTAGGGTGAAAAATTGTCGCGTCAGTTTGTTGTAGAATCAATTGTAGTTAACGCAATAAATTTTCTTTTGTATGGCAGCGTACTGCTATACTTTCTTCGTCGAGGTGTTACACAAGTGTTGTAAGGTGGCCTTAACATATAAGTAGTGGCGGGATTCAGCCGGTCCGAACAGGTTCTATAGAGCCGTCCCACAAAATTTTATGAGATCAGCGAACCGGTTAACATTACTGGTTTCTGTCAATTGATGAAAAATAAGACTTTTGTAATAGAACTGGCCGACAAAAAAATTAAATCCCACCACTGAATATCCGCGACAAGTTTAATACCTGGCCTGAACCTTAAACTTTAAGGTTAGACCCCCCCCCCTATTTGGCAATCCAACACAAAATGTTTAGGACGGGGACGAAAATGAAAAGTGGTTTTCCACTCAGATTGAAATGTTAACACTTTTATAGCGAAAGTGTTTAGTACAGTAGCACGTAAAAGTGGTAGATAAAAATTACAAAATCTAGGAGAAAAACAAAAACAAATTTAGGGTGAAAAATTGTCACGTCAGTTTGTTGTAGAATCAATTGTTACATAAACGCATTAAACATTTGTTCATTTTATGGATAGCAGTGTACTGTTATACTTTCTTCGTCGAGGTGCTACACAAGTGTTATAATTCGATATCTGACCCTATAACCTAAAACGTTTTTAAATACAAGGTGAAAGTCATACTATACTCCGTATAAAGTCGGACCCGCATCAAGTCTGTTTAATTTCACCATACAAACATATAACATCGTTTTACCTCAGTGCATACTGGATTAACACAGAAAACAAATCATTTAATGGGGCTCTTTTGCGCCATCTAGCAACCTGATAAATAGCAACCGATAAAGGGTTTTAGTTTGCGTCCCCAAAATTTTTGGGCGATCAGCACAATTTTATTTGCAAAAGCAAAACATTTCTAGCAAGAAAACTAACATGCTTTAATTTTGTTGTTTTATATTCGTAATTAAGCGTCATTTGATTGCCAAAAAGGTCAATTAAAACAAAAATTAATATTTATTTCCAAGAAAATTATGTTACTAATTTCAATTTTGTGTGGTCATGCTATTTTTGCAAAGCCAAGTTGTATTTTTTCGTTATAAATTCGCTTAACTTTGTTTTAATTCGGTAAAAACAGCTAATTGTTTCAGTTAATTCCTTTGATCCCAGTTTAGTCCGACTTACAACTTGTAATACCGTGAAAACATGTGTCAAGATGACAGCTGGACGGGTCAAGGCGGGACAATTAACACTTTCCAATCCAACAGCAATGTCACAAAGGTGACTATGACGTCACAGAGACTCGGTATAAAAGGCTGATTGTTGGTTTCGAATGCATCCAGTCATCGAACAATCATCTATTACCTTCAACCAGCTGATCCAGCAAAGACAACTCTAAACTTCAAAATGGTAAGTTGATCATTAGTTTAAGTTAAGAAGAAAACCTTTTTGTAGTAAAGTAACCCAGCAATACTATTTATTGACATTCTATACGCATAAAGCTATAATTTTAATTGATTGCGATTTTGTTTTTAGGTCGACTTGAACGAACAACAGCTCGAAGGTTTGTAATTTTAAGATTTTTATGTCAAGTGTTTCTACAAGTAATATTCCCCCCCCCCCCTTCAACCAGCTGATCCAGCAAAGACAACTCTAAACTTCAAAATGGTGAGTTGATTGTTAGTTTAAGTTGAGATGAGAAACTTCATAGTTAAGTAATCCAGCAATACTATTTATTGACATTCTATACGCATTACTTAAATTAAAGCTTTAATTTTAATTGATTGCGATTTTGTCTTTAGGTCGACTTGAACGAACAACAACTCGAAGGTTTGTAGTTTTCTATGTGTGTGTTTCTAAAAGCAGTATTCGCCCAATGTAAAAGTACGAATTGAAAGCGAGATTTTATCGTAACAACGTGTTTTGAAATTGTCAAAACTCTCTTAAATCTGTTTAAATATTTGTTTCTAACCGTTTTAACAATGGTTCATGTATAAATTCTTTGCTTTAACATACGCTCTGGGCTTAAAAAATGTTTGAAAACTCACTAAAAAACCTGCACCATGTTTTCAGACATCAAAGAAGCTTTCGAAGTCTTCAGTCAAACCCCTGACATGGAAATAGGTTACGACCAAGTTGGAGGTATGTTCAGATCCCTCAACCTTAACCCAACTGAGGAAGATGTCTTGAAAGCTTTAGGAAACCCATCAAAAGAAGGTAGAACTTGAATTAACAAACTGGTCAACGTTTTTAAACAAAACTTAAAAAAAACCTTGCGTATTTGACTGCACTAAGCTCGTTATGAAACCAGCTTTAATCTTGCAGCCCCCCCCCCTGTAAAAGTACAAATTGAAAGCGAGATTTTATCGTAACAACGTGTTTAGAAATTGACAAAGCTCTCTTAAATCTGATTAAATGTTTCCAATTAGCTTTTACTCGCTTTAATGTCAAGTCTTCGCTCTAACGTTTAATTCTCTTTCCTTTGTTTATCGTGCACTGTACTAGTCGCATTCAGTGTTATCTACCCTGATGAAGGCGACCTGTACAGGACGTCGAAACATTGGAATAAAAATACTTTTGCCAGAAGAGCTCTACAAACTTGATACGCTATAACCTTAAATGTTAAATGTTTGAAAACTAACTAATCAACGTTCACCATGTTTTCAGACATCAAAGAAGCTTTCGAAGTCTTCAGTCAAAC